>FXXK01001013.1:73323-78323 GCA_900184695.1 Betula pendula
ATACTCGAAGTAGCACTAGACAACGTTCTAATTATCTCATTCCCTTCTCTTATATCTCTTCCTCACTGATCCATTGTTGTAGTCTCTCTGTTTTTTTCTCTCTCGAAAGCCATGGAAAAGAGTAGCTCTGCTTCTGATCAGAAATCAGGTTTCATTCTCTTCTTGTTTTCTTTTTGTGCGTCATTTTTTATTTCTTTGCTTGTGCTGATCCATAAAGTTTATGCGCTGCTATTTTGCTTTTATAGCATTTTGTTGTGAAGATGCGTTGGAGGTTGGAAATGGCAGTGAATTTAAAGTGCATGTCTTCTCATCATCGTCTAAGGTGAAGATTCATAACCCACTCTGTGTTACTTGATAATAATATATATTACATATGTTTTCTGAATCTTTCCAGTGCTTCTGCTATGTTTGTTTTAATGCGTTCGGGCAAATTGTTCTCCTTTTATATGATATAGATGTATAGAGCTAATTATTGTTTATAATTTTCATACCCTCAAATTTTGATTCTTTGTGATGTATTTAACTGCCAGTCTACTCTCTCAGGTTCCATGCTTGCAGTTAGAGTGCTTAGCCAACTATATTGCGGAATTATCTCTCTTAGATTAAATTTATCTGTATAAATAATGCTATCAGAAACTTATGAAAGGAATTTCCTACAAGAGCTAAGGAATGTTTCGAGTATCTGACCCCGGTGGAATGAGTGTTTTAAAAGAATGCCAAGTGAATGGATTTCATCTTTACAAAGAACTAGCGGATGGGAGTCCCATTTATTAGCATTACTCTTATGTCTATAAAAATTTCAAACGGCATAAGGTATATAATCATTGAATGATTTTAGGTGTCTTTATAGAATGATTTTGATCATTTTGAGTTAGCAACTTGTATTGAAATTTTAAATATGTATCTTCTGAAAATCTTAACTACTTATTTTTATTTTTGTTATATGACAAATATTCATGGTTGTTTTTACAATTTTTTATATAGTTTTGGAACTTGTTATTCGCGACGACTTGTAAGTCGTTGCAGATGACTTGTTATGCACGACCACTACCTAAGTTGTCGTGGATGACTTATTATCAACGATGACTTTATAAGTCGTCAAGGATAATTAATTATCAACGACTACATGTCTTTATATTTTTCTTGACGATCTTTAATATTATTTGTGACGATAAAAAAGTTGTCGTTGATAAAATAAAAAAAAAAAAAATAGCAACGATATAAAAGTCGTCGCGAATAACCTTTTATGACAAAATAACATCAACTTAATAGCGACGAATTGTTGTTGTTAAAGGTCATTTGTAATGACATTTAGACTTTTAGCGACGACTTTTTGTCATCATTAAAGACCAAAATTCTTGTAGTGTAGGTATTAGGTAGTAAAGGAACCCAATACTTATTAGTCATTTTTTGATTCAGAATTAATAATCATGTTACATGCAAATAACGACTAACCCAATAAACATAACAAAATAATTTATGAAGTATAGAAGAATTTTGAAATAACCCAGACTATAATTAAGTCGGATGACTAAATACTTGTAATGTTGACCATTTCCTTAGTATGCATAGTAACGCTCTAACATTGGTTGAGAGATTAAAGAGGTTTGACTTTGTTAGATTGTTTCTATAGAATCCAAGGCAATTTGAGAAACTGTTCTTTGTTTCTTTTTTTGGTTTTGGATGAGGTAAGGTATGTATATTCAAAAAAAAAAATGATCAAAGCAGCAATGGCACCTGTTGGACAACTATTATTTAATAATATTAGCTCTGAAGATCTATGTAGAATTCACTGAAATTTTTAGTATTTTCAAGATTCTTGATGCAATTTTATTCATCCATACCACAGATTTGCAATAACATCCGCATTTATTACTTGTAACGAATTCCCCCTAAATGTAGAATGATCATACGAGTGTTGCGTGTTGTATACGGAATGTGAAGTACAAGTATTGCAGAATCGTAGTAAAGCAATGTAATCAGCAATTTAAATGTGTGCATGGTCATGTGTGCATGTACACACAAGCGGCACCACAAACATAATTATAGAATGAAAATGATAAATCCATAGAAATAATAGGAAATTATTAATTTCATAACAATCACCCTATAGACTCTTCAAGTAACAGTTGGTCACAACGGTTGTTTCTTTTTCGTAGCAAAAAAGGGGATTTACATTTATTGGGCTTGTGGTAACAAGAACACAAAAACTCGATGATGCAATCACGCGCGCGGACAAACCGACAGCGCGGGACGAGGGCATAAGGATGCGAGCAATTGGTCTTCGGCTAACAACGCAATGATGTATTTGTATTACTTTGTTTATGTGATATCAGAATTTAAGGAAAGCCATTATTAAAGACTTATGAGTGCACTTAATAATAATAGTTCATATATAATAAGGTTTTGGAAAACTTTTGAAGAGTCTTTTATGAAGTTTTCCTACACAATATTTCATTCTAAAAAAGGGCTCGAGTAGATATGAATGAGGAGGTTACCATTTATTTTTACTAAAGGCCAAACTTAATTTTTAAGCTTAAAAACATACATATTTACTTTAATAAATAGATATCGCTCTCGCGAGAACGCTCTCTAAAATAAGGGAGGGCATTCGCGGCCCATTGACATCCCCCTTAATTGCATACATGTAATTTAATTCTAAAGTTGACATATAACTTAATCTGTTTAATTAAAGACCACGTTATGATTTCAGATATTATTTATATGGTCTGGTGTTCTACTTCCACGACTCATTGCATATTGCGTTCATATATCCACCCTCTGCTTCAAAGTGATTAATTCCACCTTGTGAAAACTGAATGTTACGAATGCCGAAAAAACAAAAATCAAATTTTCTTAGTTATTACTGGTTGTGTTGTCCTTTTCGAGCAAGGAGTATATATTATTTTCAATCCACAGCAGTAAGCCCCAAAGCACTTTTAGGATAGAGTTGAGTGAGACCGTAAAACTTCTTGAATATAAAAGGTCCATTTGAAAAGCTCCTTCTCTTTTGGGCTCATATAACTGTCAAGAGTCATTACTTGTACTGCAGAAATAGCAAGCAAACTTTCAAACTCGCAACAATCCTTCCGCTTGATTATTATGAACCCCAAGCCCACCTTATTTATTTAAAAGGGTAAATTAGCATTAAAGAGCTAAATTTAACTTACTTTTTTGTTTTTCAAAAAAAAAATTAGGTCACTTTTTAAAATGTATTATCCTGATCAAAATTAGATAGTATATCAATCCACAAGCTTAATTAAAGATGATTTTAAAAAACACATTCATGTTTTTAAGGAATATACAGAAAGAAAGTGGTTTCAAAAAAATAAACAGGAAATCTTAAGTATTAATCTATGACTCGCATTTTACCAGTATGAAGAGTAAATCAAAGGGATTTTTGTTAAATTATGAGTAAATCTTGGAATAAAAACAATCGATTATAAATTTTTTAAATTACTATTTTAAATACAATAGGTGATAAATTGATAGTTGACTTTCCTACTTTCAAATTAATGTTATGTAAAATTTACATTTTGAACTGTGTTGCTAATAAAATAAATGAGAAAGAAGTAACTGGCTTTTGAGTTTTTCTTTGTCCGTGGAGTATATTATATATAGTATATAATAAAAGCCGAATCACTAAATGATGTGTTCTAAAATCGTGATACTAGTGTGATCTTATAGTTTTTAAGTAAAAAATTGATTTTTTAACCTATATTTTTAAAATTAATAGTTGGTTAATCTATATAATTGAATCGGTCCTTTGGTTTTTTTTTTTTTTCCTCTTTGTGTTTTTCCTCCCCACTTTCTTTCATTCTATTTCTCTCCACGTCACATCTCTCTCATTTTTTTTCTTCTTTCCACTTTTCTCTCTCTTAATATCATGTCTCTCTCTCTCCCTCTCTCCTATGATTATGAATTATGTGGGTCTCCTCTCTCTCTCGAATTATGCATTATTGTAGGTTATATTTTTTCTTTTGATAAAAATTGCACTTTAGAATCAGAAATTAAATATTTTAGATTTTTAGTAGGTTAATGGAAGATGAAATTAGTATGTATTTTTGTGGACTTTTATAGCTGATGTGACCTGTAGATGTTTTACAAATATAATTAGGGAAAATAATTCAGTGAGCCAAGACACACGATACATAATAATAATTTACAGTTTAATGTGAGGATGATAAATAGACGTGTTTGATGTTTTGAATTTTTGGGAATCGAGAAGATACAAAGTTGTGTGGATAGGAAAAATAAAAATGTGATGACAAAAGTAAGGAAACATAAATATAGTATTATGAAAGCGCATACCTATATAGGGGAATATAGAAAAACAGCAACTTCTCGAACCAGAATTCATTGATGAATTTAGTGATAAGAACTGTATTTTATACCTAGTTGTTAATTTAAATAGGTCTTTTAATTTTTATTAATTACTTGTATGTGTTAAGTAGGTCAGACTTATTTTATTACGTTAAAATATATAAACGTTGTAAGAGGGTATTCTCTTTGTACTTGATCACGTATCACGTGATTTTGTTAGTTTGTAAATCTAATCACTTATTGTGAGTTCGCTTGTGTTTAGTCTGTAATCATCCTCTATTAGATACATCTAGCCGTTTGTCGTGACAATTTAACAAAATCAAATGATAATTTTGTTGTATTTTTGGGTAACCTATTCCCCCAAAAAAATTGCACTATATAGATATGAAACATTGTTATACTCTATTTATATATTTGTTCTTTGATAAAAATTGTAATTTTAGAATTAAGATAATAAATTGTGTGGATATTTAGCAATACTTATGCCTGTTTGTTGCAGTTTAAGAAAAAAAAATTGTGTTTTTAGCTATTAATATATAGATATTATACTAATGTTTGGTGCCTTTGATAAGAAATTAAGAATAGCACAACTCTCTTAAAAAAAATGAGTATGTTTCGCAAAGGGTCGGGTTTAGGTTTTAGGGTTTTTGAGTTTTGATGTGATATAAAGTAAAAAA
>FXXK01001013.1:83323-88323 GCA_900184695.1 Betula pendula
AGCAACATAGTTTTTAAGTACTTCACGAATCGCAATGGTATGAAAAGAGGCACCTAACCTAAGTCCAAGACCCAAGAGTCAAGAGGAGTGTTAACAGAGAGAATTAGTGCATCTTGTATATCTTCTGTTACCACGACGTTTACGGAGTTGTCACCAGTCTTTTTCCTTGGTTCTCTGGAATTTTTCTTAATGTGGCCAGTCTTGCCACAATTCCAACACTCCGACTGTCGTCCAAATCTGGACTTGCTTCTATCGTTTCTGGATTTTGATCTGCCCCTGTCAGAGTTCTTGTCTTGTACTTTACCTTTTGTCTCGAGGTTTAGGACTGCACCAGAAGTCGAGATTTCACCGGTGTCTTTCTCTGAACTTTCTCACTTAGAATCAAATCCCGTATGTCTTCATAACTAAGTTTGCTCTTCCCTGCAGAATTGCTCACAGCCATCCGCACAGCTTCCCAGCTATTTGGCAATGATGCCAACACAATCAAAGCGTGAATCTCATCATCAAAATCAATATCCACTGAGGATAATTGTTTTGTGATGGTATTGAACTCATTAAGATGATCCGCTACCGAGGCTCCTTTAGCCATCTTTAGATTGAACAACTTCTTCATCAAGTGCATCTTGTTGTTTATCGACAGTTTCTCACACATACTTGACAAAGCTGCCATCAGACATGCAATGGTCTTTTCCTTCACAACGTTGTGTGCTACCGATCTGGACAACGATAACCTGATAATTGTCAGGGCTTTCGATCAAGCAAGGTCTAATCGCTATTGTACATATTATTTTGTTGCTCCCTAGAAAAGGGAGATGTAGATCCTTCCGATAAAGTACATCTTCAATTTGCATATTCCAATATGCAAAATTTGTGCCATCAAATTTTTCAATTCTTTCTACTTCCCCTTCTTCTCCTGCCATTGCTCCCACTCAAACCAAAAGCTCTGATACCAGTTGTTAGGATATATATCTTATTTTCGCAAGACTCGTGAGATGCGAATAATTAGAAGAAAGCAAAAAACAATCACACACGACACTAAGATTTAAGTGGTTCGGCTTAACAAGCCTACATCCACTGTTGGAGACGATTCGAAAAAAATTCACTATCAAAAGATAGAGTACAAAGAGTAACCGGGAGAAAAACACTAAAAGCCTAAAGCCCCAATACACCCGTATCTTACCCTCACACAAAAGATGAAAAAATAACAATTGAAACTTAGTAGTTTTTTTTTTTTCTTCTCCCTATGCACTAACACCTTGCGTTCTCCACTTCTCTTTTTTTTTTCTCTCTATCGCATTGTAGTGGCTTGCTAAAGGGCTAATGAACAACCATTTAAATAACACCAAAAAGTCGGTTACCAAGTCCATACTGAGTTGGGAGTAGGACATCAAAACAAAAGCAAGCAAGGAAAGCCACCTTGAGAAAGAAAAGGAGAGAAAGAGTGGGGCTCACACTTTGACTTGATGGGGACAAGTCACATACGCCAACACAGATTTTTTAGATTTGGTTGAATGGGCTTGAAAGGTTTATCATATACATTGAGATTCATAAGGAAATCTTCTGCTTAGTGGGAGTGTCGACACATTTCAAGAACGTAATTAATAGAAGTAGGCAACAGTGTGATAATGGACAAAGATGAAGCGCCTTTAGAAGGCAATACTTTTATCCCTAGATTACGAGTAGAATTTGTTTAAGCAATATCAAATTGCTAGACTCATTGGAGGGTTACGATTGGCGATTCAAGATAGAGTTTCCATGAAAATTATTTGCATGTTCATTGAGGCTATTAATTTAACCACCAGGGTTGAGTCACAATTGATAGAACGAGCACTCAAACATCCAGAAATCCCTTTGATTCACCATGTTATACTACGAACCAAGCAAAGTAGTCTCCATCAATGCAGTGGAGAATACTGGTATTAGTCTCCACTACATGCCACAAAAACTACATGAGCTATTGAATAGAGTCGTGCCCTTCCCATTTTGCCCTTTTTGTAAATACAGGTGGAATGCCCGACTTTGTTGTATAAGAGCACTAGCAATAGCTTTCCTTATATTTTTCTTAACTGTATGAAACTAAACTACTTTTTGCTTCTCTATTCAAATTAACTCCACAATAACTTCCCTTATCCTTTCCCTATACCACCTCAAGTTACATTTTATCTCATTTAGGTACTTTAAGTGTAATTAATCCACTAAATGTCTAAATCACAAGGTCCTTATAACTTGTAAATTTGAGTTCATTAAAATTAATAAAATTGGGCATTCTATTTATAAAGACTATTACATATTTACTATTTATGATATAATGATTTGTCTTGATCATTGAAGTGGAGACTTTTACTTAACATGATGAATTTGGAATGCGTTGAGTTGGACCACCATGAAAATGCGTTCTACAACACCAACGTAATTTCGAGAAAATAGTGGACTTTGATATAAAATGTTGATCATTTTGATTTCCAACGATTCAGATCTAATATTGATGCAGGAGAATACCGATATTAGTGTTGGTTTATTTTATTTATGCATGTGTATTTTAGTTTTCATTTTCAATAAAGATTGGGTTTTTCCTTTTCCAATAGGATTCTGTTTTTCTTTTCCAATTATGATTTGTTTTGTTTTTTTCGTTTTGTTTGATAAATTAGGAGTATATCTTAGTCTATATAAGGGATACACACTCAATGGAACAATTCAGTTTTGAAGTATCAATAGAATTTCAATTTTTTAGAGTTATTCTCTGCTTGCTTCTTTAGGGCGATTAAGGTGTTTCTCTTTCGTTATTCGTTATTTTCTCTCTTTTTGAGTTTCCTTTTAAGTCCTCATTCTTAATTTCTAGTGCTATCATTCGCTGTCAGAACAATCGTATTTTTGTTCGGTGTCAGTTGGTATTAGAGCTTAGTGTCTTCTTGGGATTAACTTTTCATTAGTTTTTCATGGGTGGTGGTTGTGGTCGACGTGGACAAGTTCCGAATGAGGGATCGCGAGATGGATGAACACGATTCAAACTCCAACTTTGAGAACCCATACCACAATCCTATTCTAGGTCAAGAACAGCATGGTCAGGATGAGCGATATGAGGACTTAGGCTTCAAAGTTGAGATTCTAGAATTTTCTGGCACTTTACAAGTCGAAGCCTTCATTGATTGGTTGCAAGAAGTAAAGCAGATCTTTGATTATAAGGAGGATCCAAATCGCACGAAGGTGAAGCTTGTCGCCATCAAGTTAAAGGGTCACACACATTCGCTTTGTGGGAGCAGTTGAAGAAATTGCCCCTTCAAATACACAAAGATGTTTCAACGGCTTCATACGCTGAGACAAGGTGCAAGATCTGTTGATGATTTCACCGAGAAGTTCTACTAATTGATTGATCGAAACGACTTGTCTGAGTCCGAGGAGCAGTTGGTGGAATGATACCTGGGCACTTTGTGGCGGTCCTTACAAGACATCCTTAGTTTCCACTCCTTTTGGACGGTTTCTGAAGCTTACTAGCGTGCCTTCCCTATAGAAAAGTAGCAAGTTAGGAGCAATACCAGATCTATATTGGGAGGAGATCAGAATGCACGAGGAATCCATCCTTAGGAGCCTCGTCCTAATCCTCAACCTGCGCAAGGCTAGAGTTCCAACTCCAACATCTGCTGTTTCAGACGTGGGGAGCCCGATCATTGATCGACATATTGTCAAAAACCTACTAGCAGAACGAGCAAGAGTCTCTTGATTGAAGATGAATTGTAGAAGAAGTCGACATCAGAGATCATGTTTTTGATGATAGCGATAACGATGAGATTTTGTACAGAGATGGGAACGAGACTTTTGTTGTCAAAAGAAGCTTGCTCGCTCCCAAAGACGACTCCGGAGAAAATTGGTTTAGAACCGATATTTTTCATACCACCTACATGATCGAGGACCATGTTTGCAAGGTTATTATTCATAGTGGCAATTGTGAGAATGTTGTTTCAGAGGAGGCAGTTAAAAAGCTTCAACTGAAGACTGATCACCATCCAAAACTATAAAAATTGTCCTGGTTGAAAAAGGGAAGTGAGGTATGAGGTGTTTAGTTTCCTTTCAATTTGTAGAAAATATTTTGATAGTGCATGGTGCAATGTAGTATCTATGGATGGATGTTATTTATTAATAGGCAGGCCTAGGTAGTATGATCGGACCATTGTCCATGATGGGCGGCAAAAGATCTATACCTTAAGCATTAAGGAAAAGAAGGTGGGGTTAACACGTCGACAAGAAGGAGCCATTCCTACACCAATGACCGAGAAAGGCATTAATCTCCTTTCAATGTCTCGGTTCCTGGAGGAAGTAGGAGAAGAGGCGGATTGTGCACACCTTAATGCCACGTGAAGAGGGTTTTAGAGTAGATAATGATGTGTCGGTGGAGTTACGAGAGGTGTTGAGTGAGTTTGCTGATTTGATGCCAAATGAACTACCCCTTGTTTGCCACCAATGAGGGATATACAACACCACATCGCCTTTGTGCCGGGGTCAAGCTTGCCAAATTGACTAGCTTATTGCCTCAATTCGAAGGAATCTAAAGCGTTACAATGCTAAGTGACAGAGTTGCTAAAAATAGGTTACATTCAAGAAAGCATGAGTCCATGTGCAGTTTCCACTCTCTTAGTTTCGAAGAAGGAAGGATCGTGTCACATGTGTGTTGATAGCAGAGCCATTAATCAAATCACGATGAAGTATAGATTCCCTATTCCCCGCTAAACGACATGCTGGATACGTTAGCAGGTTTTAAGGTCTTTTCCAAAATTGACCTTAAGAATCACCAAATCAGAATCAAGCCTAAAGATGAGTGGAAAACAACGTTCAAGATGCAACATGGGTTGTATGAATGTATGGTCATGCGTTTTTGACTATCCAACGTGCCCAATACATTCATGCGGTAAATGCATCAGGTGTTGCGGCCTTAAATGGGAAATTTCGTTGTTGTGTACTTTGAAGATATACTCATCTATAGCCCCACACAGGAGACACACATAGAG
>FXXK01001013.1:93323-111225 GCA_900184695.1 Betula pendula
CAAGTCATTTAAAGACCTCTGATGTGTTTAACGTGAAATACTTGACTCCATGTTTTGTTGATGCTTATAGAGGCGGCTTGAACTCGAGAGCGAGTTCTTTTCAACCTAGGGAGACTGATCTAGGAGAAGACCAACATTACTGTTGGATTATTTTATTTATGCATGTGCATTTTTTTTTTTTTCATTTTCAGTAAGGATTGGGTTTCTCCTTTTCTAGAATTAGGTTTTCCTTTTCCAATTATGATTTGTTTAGTTTTTTTCATTTTCCTAGTTAAATTAGGAGTATATCTTAGCCTATACAAGGAATACACACTCAATGGAATAATTCAGTTTTGAAGTATCAATAGAAATTCAGTTTTTCAGAGTTATTATTTGTTTGCTTCTTTGGGGCGATTAGGGTGTTTCTCTTTCCCAATTCGTTATTTTTTTCCTCGGTTTCCTTTTAAGTCTTCATTCTTAATTTCTACTGCTATCACACGCTGTTAGTATAATTATATTTTCTCGAAATTAGGGTCTTTCTCTTTCCCCAATTCTATGAAAATAGTGGACTTTGATATAAAATGTTGGTCTTTCTCGTGATATTTTTTGTTGTTGTATTAAGTATTTTGGCAGTTAAACGTTTGGCAAAATCGCAGTTTGAGCTTTAAAATCGCAGTTTAATCTTTAAAATTGTGCGTTTTCACAAAAATATCCCCTTACCTACGATTTGAAAAAATAAAAAATCTTTGTTTTCAAATTACAATTTTTTAAAAATGCAATCTCAAACGATTCATTTTTTATGATTTGATTTTAAATCGTACTTTTTGTCTATGAAATCGAAATCCCAAATAAACCTTAAATCGGTTAAGGATTAAGACGTCGAATAGATAGAGTGATAGTAAAAATTAAAACACTTTATTAAACTGTTGACATCTCAAGGAAGCGTTTAGTTGTAGGCATTAGTAGGTTAAGGAGCTCTTTTCTAATTATATAAAACTTAGATGACAATTATGATTTTATAGTGGGTTAAAACTATAATTAATTGGGCTTGCGATGAACTTATGAGATAAAAAATCAAGTAAATAAATTTCAAGTTTTTGGGATGAAGTAAATAAAGTTAAAGTATATAATTATAATATTAATTAAATGATTATACACATTCTTTTATAAGTTTAAGCTTTTGGATAACAGATGATTTTATATCATCTTATTTTTATAATTCATTTCTCATTTCAATTAATTATTTCACATATTGAGTTTTAATGTTAATATTTACTTTTCTGACATATAAGGTTAAATTCTCCGTCTATATGCTATTGTCGTTGACCAATAGGGTATTAAATTTATATATTAGTAGCTTTTTATTTTTGGAAAACTACACTTACCCTATAAACTTACACCCAACTTGCAATCTCTCCTCAAACTTTAAAAAGTTGTAATTGACGCTCAAACTTTCTAGCCCTTTAACTTACCCCCTCTGTTAGAATCTTTTGTTAAATCTAACGGAAAATGATTAAAATATCTATTATACCCTATAACTTTTGAAAAAAAATATAATTATGCCCTCCAAATAATATCAAATTCGCTAGCCATGGGTTTCCTCACATAGTGATTAATTTTTTAATTTTTGATATGATGCAGGGGTATTATTATCTTTTTTTTTTTTTTTTTAAAACGAAGGTATCTATGTGAAAGGGGTAGGTAGTTTGGAAAGTCAATTGCAACTCTTTAAAGTTCGGGTGACGTTCTAATTTAGGTATAAGTTTGAGAGAGTAATTAAGTGTATTATTTTTGAGATAAGTGGGACTTAAATGATTTAATTCAACATTGCAGGAGGCGGAGAGCATTGTCCTTCCCAAGGTTAAGGAATCTTTGAATGGTAAAGGTTTGACTCCTAGGGAATTGTTTACACAGAAGCACAAGGACTTGATGGAAAAGGGAGAACAATGGATGAAGGGCACAGCATCTTCTTGTACAGTGGTAGGCGCATTCATTGTTACTATTATGTTTGCAGCAGTCTTTACTGTTCCAGGCGGTAACCACCAAGATACAGGCTTCCCCATATTCTTACAGAAAAAATTGTTCATGCTCTTTATAATATCCGATGCCCTGTCCCTCTTTTCCTCCTCAACTTCAGTGTTGATATTTTTGGGAATTCTCACCTCACTCTATGCAGAAGACGATTTCCTTGAATCGTTGCCAAGAAAGATGGTCATAGGCCTTTCCACTCTTTTCTTCTCTATTGCAACAATGATGATAGCCTTTTCTGCTACTCTTTTAATTTTGCTACATGGACAATCATGGATTTTAATTCCTGTCGTTTGTTTGGCTAGTGCACCCATCACCCTATTTGTATTGATGCAATTCCCCCTTCTTGCTGACATGTTCATTTCATCTTATGGACGAGGCATCTTCGATAAAAAAATGAAGCTCTGGGTATAACTTTATTGATATTGTTGTATAATTTATCTATTCCATCAAGAATTGCTACACCAACTACTCTTTATTTTTTTTTTTTTCTTTTTGTTGGACGGGTGACTGATGAATTTTCAATTGGCTTATGTTGTCTATTTTGTGATTCCTTATACTTTCAGACCTATTATCATTTCATAACATAGCAATCCATTAGATGTTCTTACTCTTTACTTTTAATTTTTTATATTTTTGTTTACTTTGATACAGGATATAATAATTGTCATACCCTAACTCCCAATCTACTTGGGTGAAATTGGGGGTGTGAACCATGCTACACCTTTGTTGCTTAACAAATTTTAGCTTGACAAACGCAGTAGGATCTTAAGAAATTTTTTTTTTATACAACACTAATACACTAAAACAATGTCATAAATAATTAACATTAACTTTTTGTTGAGAAAACCATCCAGGCTTACATATACTAAAGCCTCACACATTCCCCATATCATAAACTGTTATTACGGCGTCCCACATCGCCTGAGTATAGGATATAGATGTGCTTATATGTATATTTATACGCTTCTTGAAATAACACGTTTTAAATCCGTGATGGCTATGAACCTATCAAAACTCCGCAATTAAGCGTGCTTAGTGATAGTACCAAGATGAGTGACTGTAACACATGTTGTTTATTTGAGAATTTTTTGGGTTGTATTTGCAGTATAGAATGAATGGATGATTTGTAGAAAGAAAAGGATTGTGATTGAATCGGGAAACTCGTATTCAAAAACCATGACGAACATTACAAAGAAAGGCTACAAGCTATCTTCTAACTTCTAACTAACGTGGCTAAACAGTTCACTCAATGGATAAAAAAACCATTTACAATCAGGCCTTCTTTTATATCTCTCGATTGAACCCCACTTGGCGTAACAACTTCTACCAGCCCATCTACAGTGCTCTTGGCCCAAATTGAGCCCAATCGGTTAGCTACCCATCTCAAGTGTTAAAAGACAGTCTTCACTTATTTGATCCTATCTTGTCCATCTCTTGAATATGAAAATGGTCTAATTACCCTTTATTAGACCTGTTATATTACTCCCCCCTTCAAAAAGGCACCTTGCCCACAAGGTGCGGTTGAAAAAAATTAGCCATCCCATACTGCCAACACCAACTAAGCCTAAATGCAACCAAAGTTTGACCCTTCAACCTCAATAATGAGCCCACCAATTCAGCCCTTTATCTTTGTTCACGTGCCTGGTCTCATTCTGCATTAAAGAAACATAAGCTATTCTAAGCAACCAGTCAAAAGTAGTAATAAGTTGCTCCATTCATTTCCCAATACAGTGCTGAGACTTGGCGCATACAGAGCCCTACATTAGCCATTTTGATGGTTGAAAGGATAACCCAGTTGGCTTCCACTTCTCACATTACCACTGACCAACATTAATTTGAACTCTGAAAAATGCATTATTTCATGCCTGCCCTTTCACTTCCAAAGCATCTTCATGTCTCCTTCCTCTACATGCATACTCAAGCTCAAAACGTCTTTTTTTTTTTTCTATCTATCTCTGCAACTTTTCTACTACAACAGTAAACAACATATCTTCTAGTACCACATCTCCGCAACTTCACAACACACCGTCTTTCCAACGCCATCTGTGCCTCAAGACCACCAAATATTTTAGAAGATGCAACTTTATATTTATGTTTGCCCTCCGTGAAATTATCCTGAGAACACTAACTTGGTTAAACCCACCATCTGTCATCCTCCAAAATGCCAATACCACTGGGCTTGCCTTCTCACTCTTGCTCATCCCGATCACCTCCTGAGCCTTGTTCTTTGCAATTTCGAAAAAAAGTTGTAGTTTCTCGAGCTCCATGGACTCGAGCTTCTTTGACAGATCTGAAGCCCCAATGTTGGAGTCGTTGCGCTAATTGAGATAGGAGAATGTTTCTTCAAGAAAGAAAAGTTTTTTGCCCGGATCAAACACCATCTACCGCACCCAAGAAAGAAGACATCATCAACCAACTTTCTTTCTAGCTTTTTATCAAACGTCTTCTCCGCATTGCAATAAGACCCATCGCTGTCTGAAAAAATCTTCACGAATTCTTGCTCCGCCGTTAATTTCTTAATCCCTTCTTTGATCTCCGCCTTCTCAGAAACCAAATGTAGCTTCTTAAAATCGATGGACTCTATCTTGCTGGACAAGTCATCGTTGTGGACGTTGATCGAGTTGAGTATTTTTTGGTTTTGCATGTTTTTTTTATTCTTTTTGTTCAAGTTCTCAACAAATCTCAATCATATTGTCCAATTCGTAGAACATTTGGCGGAAGTTCTCATGACTTTCCTCACGCATTTCCTCACACATATGGCAGAAGTCCTCACGAATTTGCCTCATTTGTAGTACTACTTCCTCCCCTGTTTGTATCATTTGCTAACTTTCTTGATGTTGCTTTTTTTTGTCTCTGTCATCATAATAGGGCATCGTTGCATTTCTGTCTTTATAATAGGGCATCCTTACATTTCTGTCTTTATGGTATTGCATTCTTGCATTTCTTTGTTGATGATTTGGCACCCATGCATTTCTGTCATTAGAGTACTGCATTCTTGCATTTCTTTCTTTATGATGAAGCAACCATGCATTGCTATCTTCTTCTTGATTCCTCCATGCATTTCTATCTTCTTGGTAGAACATTCTTTTATGCCTTTCTTTCTTTTATTGTTGTCTTCAGATTTACTTGAGATTTGCAACGTCTTCAAGAAAAAAAAATTTTGTTCCCTATGCGATGGATCGGAACAGCTTTGATACCACTTGTAACACACCTGTTGTTTATTTGGAAATTTTCTGGGTTGTATTTGCAATATAGAATGAATGGATGATTTGTAGAAAGAAAAGGATTGTGATTGAATTGGGAAACTCGTATTCAAAAACAATGACGAACATTACAAAGAAAGGCTACAGGCTATCTTCTAACTTGCTAACTTGGCTAAACAATTCACTCCATGGATAAAAGACATTTAATCAGGCCTCTTTTTATATCTCGCGACTGAACCCCACTTGCATAACAACTTCTACCAGCCCATCTATAGTGCTCTTGGCCCAAAAGAGCCCAATCGGTTAGCTACCCATCTCAAGTGTTAAAAGACAGTCTTCACTTATTTGATCCTTTCCATCCATCTCTTGAATATGAAAAATGGTTAATTACCTTTATTAGACTTGTTACATTACTCACCCCTTCAAAGGACCTTGTTGAAAAAAATCAGCCATCTCATACTGCCAACACCAACTAAGCCTAAATGCAACCAAAGTTTGACCCTTCAACCTCAATATGAAGCCCACCAATTCATCCCTTTATCTTTGTTCACGTGCTAAAAAAAGAACAATATTGTGTCGTTGAAGTATGGGGGGTCATTACAGTTACACATTATGGTAACAATATCCCACTAACTTTTTTTTGGACATATTACTAGCGTCCTATCTCGAACCCTATCACTTGGTGCCTCTTTCTAATCGTGCTGCTCACCTATCATCTTGAGACCCTTCGAAATAAAAACTTATAGGTTGAAGACGAGTCCATGGTTCAATCAACAAGGCAAGCTGGTACTTGTTGTGATGGAGTTAAAAATTTTCTTTGAGAGAATAACTATAAAATTAAATTATAAAAAAATCAAGGAGCTAGTTTAGGAGGGAGACAGATTTTTCGGTATAAAAAAAAAAAAAAAAACTCTGGGTTTCTCTTTTTTCGTTTTTTTTTTTTAATTTTAATTATTTTTATATTTTTTTTTTAGAAAAATAGGTTTTTTTTTTTTTCTAAGAATTTTTTAATTTTATAAAGGATATTTTTGTCATTTGGGGAAGATTGATATTTTTTAGTAGTTTATGGGAATATTCACACAATTGGTAGTTTAGGAGGGGACTAGGATCCTCTCAATTTCATTTGAAATGGAGAATATCAAGTTAGTGTAAATTTATGAGTAAACTTGTCATTTGAAATGACAAGTATTCAATTTTGGACAATTATATCCCTAAGTATACACTAACTTAATACTCTCTATTTCATTTGAAATGGAGAAAATCCTTTTCCTTTAGGAGTACATTGATAATGGAGTAATAGTTTGAGCGGATATGTGTACTTTTTTCTATAATTTTATTATAAACACATAATAATCACTTCCTCCTGCTCTTTTTTATTCCCCATAGCGATCGTAATTGTCACCGCTCTATTTGACCCTCGGATCAAAGTTGTACATTCTGTACTACCCCTTATTTCATAGGACTGGCCCCATACACTCCCTCTCTTAAGGACTTTAGAAATGCCTAGCCACGCTATGGTCGTTGTTTGCATCCACCCTTGGAGGCCACACCTTCTCTAACGTCCTTCAATGTACTACACAGCCTCCAATAGTACGCCATTGAATATCCACGTACATACTTCAATTCAATACATTACCACTAAAGGTAAAAATAAATTTTCATGATGAAACCATATAACCATACGATTTTGCACATATTGCTCAATAGTCATATATTTGATAAGAATCTTTTGTAACTTAATATATTCCGTGGTTGCAACATTGCAGGCATCATTGTGAAATAAGCGTTTGTGAGAATGTCGATCCACGTCACGCCTTTTTTTTTTTTTTTTACTTTCATGAGTAAAACGATTTCTTACCTTTCATAATATTTCATGCTGATAAAGGACCTGGGTTTTATTTGAAAATAGTGCATAGAAATTGGGACAAGTCAATTTCGTAATTAACCCAACGTTTAACTTTTTCTTACCTCGAGCACTTACAATTTCCCCCCTTGTGAGTATTTGCACCAAATGGCCTGATCCTTACAATCATCACGTTAGTTCCTGGACTTAGCAGGAAGGCACGACAAAACCATTATTTTGTTTATTTTGCAACGGACTCAATAAACCTTAATTACTTACGTATGGTCGAGACTCTAATGGAACAAATGCTGGCAGATGGTAAATCATTTGGAATATAAATTCTTCATGCGGATAGATGAGACACATGAAAGCCATTTTCTTTCTCCACCCATCAATTAAAAGTCTCCCTCACAACTCACAAGCTTATGGAATCAGATGCTTCCATGGCTTTCGTCTCTTCTTTTTCCTTCATACGATTCCTTATTTTTCCATATGCATTCATTAACCCCCAATGTAGCTCACTACCCATCTTTTTTGTCACGATGTGTTTAAAAGAGTGGGGTTTTGCTAGAGGGCGTTTGCTCTCCCTACATTAACTTTTTTTTTTTTTTTTTGATGAAAAACCAATAATATGAGAGAACATGGACATCTTGCCTTCCAATGAAACAAAGTTAGCAATCAACAACACCACAATTTGCAAAAATCATAACTTACCCCCTGAATCAACAGTCAATTGGAAGAAAAGAAAACCACGGTCCGTGAAACCATAAGCATTAATAGAACTAGTTAAACCCGTTTACATTTATCGATTCTTCATTATTAAGCCAGACCTTAACTCCAATCGAAATATAAATCAAGAATATATGCTTTTTGGCTTTATTACTATGAATGAACAAAAAATGATTTAGTAGAAAATGATCAAGTGGCAGCATCAGTACACAAAATTTAATCCCTGATTTATTAACTCCAAAGAATAAATTTCCTTGCTCATTGCTAGACTAAAACTATATCTGTAACACCTCGACAAAATCATTTAACTTGTAAATGACTTAGTAGTACGCCTCCCAGCCTTAACCTCTCCAGGGTCGTGACTCAGGGATCATACACTCTCAAAAGAAAATATGAGAGTTTACAGCGGAAGACTTGTCACTTATGAATAATATAGATAGCAACTAATACCAACAATAAAAGAATACCAGAATAGCAAAAGAAACATAACCATAATATCATAGTTAACATAAGTTCTTATGTCTCCAAAATAAGGTCAAAAGACCAATCATCAAATAACATAGAGATTACAACTTAAAATACTAACATAACATCACTACTAAATCAATTAGGTTCCAGCTCAAAGTACATCTCATAAATCATGTCTATCATATCATGACAAGGATTACCTCCTGCAAATCAGATCCTAGCGAGCAACACCGGATCCAAGTGATCAAAAATCACCCGGAGGACATCCTCCAAGCACCCAGTGCATTCCATAGATTGCCATCTTCGGTTTCAACTAACAAAAATTGCATAAGAGCATAGGTGGAAAAGACACAAGAGTAAGTCCACGACTTAGTAAGTAATAATGCACATTTTATACACATTATCATTTGTGAACTCGGTTTATAAACACAAGCATTGTCATTCTCAGTTATAGCATAAAACATGTCATGATGCAATATATGTATATAATACATGGCGTAAACAGGAACATGTGATATGTTAACAATATGGTCTATTTAAGACATTACCTTTTCTCAATAGGGTTAGAGCGTCTGCAAGGATAACTGGTACAATTTTTGGTGCTCCGAATATTGCACAAACGTATCGTCTTACACTAGCAGTCTAACTGAGTCCGACCTCGGGTAGTCCACACTGACTAGTTAAGCCGTAACTGGTGACCCACTCAATAAATGGTGCGCTGTCACAAACTAAACCATTTGATCCAAAACCCTCAACATAAAATACAACTATTTGATTATAAAATCAACCCATAGTAATAGTTGCCCATGATTATTTCGTTACAAGATGGTGCAACCATGTCATACGATGCAAGTTAATCTTGGTATCTTTTATATGCATGCTTTTCACAACTCATCATTTCATTATCTTTATTAATCACATCCATTTTCACAAATGGAGTTCACATTTGGGAATAAATAATCGTTTCATGAGAGTTATAAGCATACACATTTTATACATCAAAAATAGTCATGCTATGCATAAAAGTATAACAATAACAAGTATTCATGTGAGTTTTTACTCACTTGTGCCGTATGGGTCAACCAAATACTCTTCTACGCAATCACCGACTTCCGAATCTGAGAAACGATCTTACCATTAGTCTTATGCTTTAAGATAAACAAGTCATAGGCTTCTAATAACCAAAAATTACGTTCTGTCCGATCATCAAACGTTTGACCAAGAGGATCGAACGTTTGATACCCGCACATCAAAAGTTTGATGAAGAACATCGAACGTTTGATGAGGTCCAGAAACTCATTCTTGGCCACATCTCGGTCGTTTTTAATTTCTAACTCCTCCTAAGGTCTCTTAAAGGTCTACCCAGAGAAATGAAGGGTCTCAGACTCCAAAAACAAGGTTTGAGACAACAAATTCCTTAAACCATCTCAAAACATCCATAACTCTCATAAACCAACTATAACTCCAAAATGATCAATTTTAAGCTAGGCAACATTAAACTAAGTCATAATAACACTAAACAAGATAATGGTAAGCAAATAACAACAAGTAAACAAACTAGGTAAGAATAGATACCTCCTCAAGCCAAAACTCATACCTTCTCTTGCAAACACTCTCCCTCACACACACACAAGTCTCTGGTGAGCAAAAACGCGAGTGAACAGTGCTGGAGGGGGGGTAGGGGTGTATTTATAGAAACGTCTGGCTAAAGACTGCTGGATTTTTAGGTTCATCAAACGTTTGATGTACGACATCGAACGTTTGATGTATTATTATCCAACGGTCCTAGGGTTTCCATCAAACGTTAGATAAAATCTTTGAACGTCTGATAAAACACATCGAACGTTTGATATTATTATCAAACATTTGATACTGTTTGACATGGACTTTGATCGAAAGTTTTCATGTGAATAGTGTGTTGTGAATTAGGCCTTAAATCCCAAGATTGTGATATAATTGACTTTGTAGTTTGTAATAAATAATTGATTATTGATTACATATATATATTTGAGCATATGACATATAATCTTTTGTATGATTCTTTATGATTATCCCCATACGAAAGGTCCAGGGAATGTATTGAATATGGTTTATGGGTGTGAGTAAGGTTTTGTCACACAAGGTCTAAGACCATAAGCCTTGTATTCCGAAATCATTTGTTCCCAGTCATGATGGAACTGGACATTCCATCAAGTAAGACTGTTACGCATTAATTGTGAGATTTACCTTAATTAGGCGAAGTGTATACTTCGGGTTGATGTGTAGGTGTATAGGGTGGTATACACTGAACGGACCGAGAGTTTTCTTTTCTATTAAAATACTGTTTTTAGAAAAGATATAACTCTCAAACTATTTATACTTGAGATTCTAAATCCTAAGAGAAAAGCAAACTCAGATGTGAAATGTCTTTACTTTGACACATTGTAGACTGAGGCCTTAAGCTGTATGAGGTCAACATGGTCTTTGTGATTGGGTGATCACATATAGCATCGTGAGCGGAGTTTTTCTCAATAGGGAATCCAAATTCTTCTTCGGTAAGAAAGACACAAAGTCTCCTCTTAAATAGGATTTTATTCAGTGTTATTCTCTAAGTCTTTGATCAGAGCATTTGCTAAGGTTAACTCCAAATTATACCTAGTGGGTGGACACTCATAGGAGAGAATAATAAGAAAATAGAAATCTGGTACACAAGAATTAAGAGGTAGAGAATATAGTGTGATAGTATCTCAGCCCTTATTCGTCTACGGAAGACTTTATGGAGGAATCATACTTGTGGTAAATGTCAAAGAAAACTTTGTTGATTTAATCAAGAATATTTTCTGGAGTGCAGTTACAATTATGCAGTGGCGTTAATTATAATTAATAATGACATGGGATAGTCAGATACTATTGGAGCCGAAAATATTTTTCTCTTTAGGTCCCTCATCAAGCTATTGTAAATTAACTATAGACATGCCTATTATTTATTTATTGGACAGGTTATTTTATTTATTTAAACATAGGCTTATTTAATTAAATAAGCAGGTTGTTTTAATTAAATATAATATAAGTCCAAAGGAAAGACTGTACAGAGAAAGAAGTGGGAAAGGTGGGCTTGGGATAAAACCCCAGCCTAGGTAACTAGAGAATGACGCACAGGCTGGGGAAATTTTCCCTGGTCATGTGTCACCTCCTAGGAAGGTGAGGGCTAGGGTTTTGCAAACCCTAGCCGTCCTCCTAAGGAGGTGGAGGCTAGGGTTTTGCAAACCCTAGCCGTCCACCCCCTCTTCCCTGCAGTCCCACATTGCTTCCTTTATTTTTCTTGTGCTCCTTTTTCAAGAATATAAATAGAGGACCCTGTGGCTCAGTCAAAAACACTCCAACACAATTCTTTTAGCCATTGCTAAGAATTGAAAGCACTCCTTGAATATTTATTCAGAGAGCTAAGTTAAAATTTTGAAGAGCTAGAAAGAGCATACACTTAGTCATTGGTGAGAAGATCTGACGAGTTCTTGAAGCGTTCATCGATGAGAGGATTCTTCGCTCATATAGCCAAGGCGTGGCCCTAGTTAGCAAGTAAGTTTATGTTCTTGCTAGTTTTTTATTAAATAGCAGTGTTCTTCACATATTCTTCATAGAGTAGATCCTAAGTAGGGAATATATTATTTTTCGCTGCCCAATTTTTTAGTTTGCACCAATATTCCCAACAATTGGTATCAGAGCCTACTTTATTAGATACATGTAGAAGAAAAGTTTTAGAAAACTGTTTTTCTGTTTTTCTATTGCTTGTGTTTGAATGATCTCCGGAAATGAAATTTCTTGTTTAAGACCTAAAACATGTTCTACGACATGTTAGGATCTCAACTGGAAAGTTTCAAGTCGTTTGGAGATCGTTTGCTATTTTTGATTGATTTTACGTTCCAGAATATGTTGCTGTAAAATTTACAGCAGGCCTGTAGGATTACGAATTTTTTCGAGTGGTTTTGACAAGACCTAAATATAATTGGGCACTTGTTTCCACAAGAAAAATTCGTGCTTGACACAATGGTCTAAACAGATCATATTTTCGATTAATATCAAAAAGGTTATGATCGTTTTAAATTTCGTCGACGGTTCTGAAAATCAGAAATCCTGCATGCTGACATGGAATGCGATTTTACTGTGAAAATATTTTTCAGTGATAAAACTCTCAAGAGTATTTTTGATACAAGGGTGGTACATGGTTGAAAGACCAAAATACCCCAAGGTACAAATATATGCTATTTATTGAACACCAGCTTTGTATTTATTTTATAAATACGGTATAGGCCGAATAATCAATTTTTTCATATCTTCATTGTTGCGTGAATGTAAACAAATTTTATTGATCCTAATTAATTAGATTTGAATTTGTTCATTCAAGTACAAGAAAAGATGGAAAGAAAATTGAAGTTATTAGCAGATAGTGTTTTCTTGAAAACACAAAGTGGCAAAGTCGCAATTGTGAAAGAAAGAACAATAGTTTTTTAAATAAACCCAGAGTTTAAAATATCAAGTGGAAGAGAGATTTCGGGATGTAAATCTCACAGTCTTCATCACAGGTCTACAGTAATGTTGTAAATAAAATGCCTTGACTTGGCCTTGGGCCTCGCGATCCCCACGGAGGATAGTTTTGTTTCATGGGTTACATAATAGATCTCCGAGTCGGATAAATGCGATGTGCTTATCACCAATTGACGGTCACCCTATGGTGGAGTTATTTGGACAACCACATCAATTTTAAACGGATGGTCACACTTGACGGATCTTAGATATTAACCTCCCCAAGGAGCTATGTTATCTATGATCAGAGACTGAAGTAAAACGGCATCTATTAATGACATGGTAGTTGCAATAATGGTTTTTGTTGTACACTTAAGGGCCATTAATAGAGAGATATAATCTCGCCTAGTCAGGTGATTAAAGATACCTTGACTTGGCATGAAGCCTCGTGATCCCCACAGAGGGTAATTTTAATCACAGATTAGATAGTCGTAGCTTTTCAAATATAATATGTCTTATTGGGTTTACATGTTTTATTTGTGCTAAATTTAGTATATGCCTGATATATGCTCAATATATATTTTCATAATACAATATGTCTTCATTTAGCCCTTTCTCCACTATCTTGAATCAAAACAAGTTGACTGGTCCCAACTATGTCGATTGGAAAAGAAACATGGATATAGTGCTAACTGCAGAAGGGCACAAGTACGTGCTTGCAGAAGCATGTCCAGATGTTCCAGCAGAGGATGCCTCAGAAGATGACAAGTAGCGATTTAATCGCTGGAGGAAATATGATGAGATGGCCAAGTGTCACATTCTAGCCTCTGTGGCTAATGTGATACAACATCAGCTTCAAGAGATAGATCATGCCTCGACTATGATGANTATATGCCTGATATATGCTCAATATATATTTTCATAATACAATATGTCTTCATTTAGCCCTTTCTCCACTATCTTGAATCAAAACAAGTTGACTGGTCCCAACTATGTCGATTGGAAAAGAAACATGGATATAGTGCTAACTGCAGAAGGGCACAAGTACGTGCTTGCAGAAGCATGTCCAGATGTTCCAGCAGAGGATGCCTCAGAAGATGACAAGTAGCGATTTAATCGCTGGAGGAAATATGATGAGATGGCCAAGTGTCACATTCTAGCCTCTGTGGCTAATGTGATACAACATCAGCTTCAAGAGATAGATCATGCCTCGACTATGATGACAATCCTGAAAGAGATGTTTGGTGAGCAGAGTCGTGCCACAAAGGCAGATACGATGAGATCTTTGCTGAGTACAAAGATGGCTAAGGGAACACCAGTAAGGGAGCATTGCCTATCAATGATAGCCATGCTTAATACACTGGAGGTTCTAGGTGCTGAGGTAGACGGTGAGTCTCAGGTAAACATGATTCTACAGTCCCTGCCTTCCTCTTTTAATCAATTCAGGCTCAATGTGTCCATGAGCAAAAAGGACTATAGATTGGCAGAGTTGATGAACAAGTTAATAGCAGCGGAAAGCATCTTAAAGAACAAGACCTCGGCATTTATTGCTCATGCTTCCAACCCCAAGCCGAAAGGCAAGTGGAAGAAGAAGCAGATTAAACAAGCTAGCAACACTGTTGCCAATAAGCTGAAACCAGCTGGAAAGGGGACAAAGGCTAATCAGTGGAAGAAGAATTGCTTCTACTGTGATCAGCTAGGGCACTAGAAGAAAACATGCTCCAAGTATCTTGCTTCTAAAGCATAAGGTAACAAATCTTCCTTTTTTAGTTGAAATGTGTTTAGCTGCGAACCACACAGAAACCTGGTGTGTGGATTCGGGTTCAACTAATCATGTCTGCAATTCATTGCAGGGGTTCCAGGAAACCAGAAGGCTGAATGAAGGAGAAATGTACCTGACATTGGGAGATGGAACAAGAGTTCCAGTACACTCCATTGGAATTATCAAACTTTATTTTAAATTGAAGTTTTTAATATTAACAGACTGTTTACATGTACCCAACATTCGCAGGAATTTAATTTCTATAGAGAAAGAAACTTTCTCTTTAATGGTAATCTATGATGAGCAGATTCTATAACAGAATTATCAACAATATTTATATCAGGAGTAATAATATAAAGACTGTGACGACCCGATCCATAATTACACTGTAGCTATATTTTTTTTTTTTGAAAACATACAGTAACCATGAACCGGATCTATCGCCACAGGGTGATAGAAAACACCTGCTATACCTGTATCTCATAACGTATTATGAGAATACCTAATACATCAGAGTCAAATATCACATCAACTATAAACTGAGCGGAAGCATTTATAATCAAAGGGAGTAATCAAAACACCTATAGAGCTGACAATAAAATTCTAATGATTAAAAGTTTACACTGTGAGATATACAAAAAGAATGGCTATGCAAACGTGTCACATGCGACACAAGCCAAAATACAAAATAATGATTGTGAACATATCACAACCATATACAAAATAATAGACTATCTACGAAGTCTATACAAAAGAACACGTCCCACGACGTCAGTCGTAATAGCCAAGATAGTAGGCTACGGGATCGTCATCTACGCTCTCAGTACCTGCACCAATATCTATGTAACCATAGAGATCATCCATGATTACATAGGCGGAAAAGAGAATGAGTGAGTCAACAGTCTCAATGGATAAAAGTCCACTGAGTTTTCGTAATGAACCAAAGTGTTAGTTACATGAGTTTACAATAACAGCTACTAAAGGTATGGCATTTATTTTGAAATATAAAGCAGCTGATGAAGTAAACACATGTAGTCATAAAACATCTGAAATAGTATAATAGCTGGGTACATACATGTACGTTCCAGTCTCCTGCCTGTACTAGCACACATACGCACTCATCTATGTTATAAATATATCATATAACTCAGCTACACTCATATACAAGTATTCCTTCCCCTATGGGTGAAAACACAAGCATATAAGCATATCTAAGCAATAAAACATAAATCCATATGCAGCTAGCCGTAAGAATATACATATGTGCTTTTCCATTAAACCTCATATGCATACTAATACGTCTATGATCAATAAAACATAAATCATCACATAAAACATCACATAAAACTCATCATATAAAACATCATAAAATACATGTTATGCATGCTCTGTGCATACGGTATAATCCCCCCCGTATCATGGGAATCTGCATACGGTATAATCCCCCCCGTATCATGGGAAATCTGCATACTAATTCCCCCGTATCATGGGAAATTGCATACGGTATAATTCCCCCCCGTATCATGGGAAACTGCATACGGTATAATCCCCCCCGTATCATGGGAAAGTGCATACGGTATAATCACCCCCGTATCATGGGAATGTGCATACGGTATAATCCCCCCCGTATCATGGGAAGTGCATAGACTGTTTTCATGTACTCTTTTCATAGACATGCTCATAAATAACATGCAACCATAATTGCCATAGTCTTTTTCTCAAACATCAAAATCAATAAAGCATCATAAAAGTCATCATGTCAATAAATTCCGCCATAATCATAAAACATCAACAAAGCATCAAAACTCATCTTCAATCACTCATCAAATCATCATAAATTCTCAAGAAAATAGTCAAAAGCACAAATCATATATTGTCACAAGATATCATCGGTTCGTCTTTTAAAACCTTATATTGTTTCTTCAAAATCTCATAAAAATATTTATTTTGTTTAGCAAGTACTACATCTGCTAAACATTGAAAACAAAACATAAAACATTTTAAAGTGTGTATCACTCTCAGTAAGTATAAATACTTACCTTTTTTCCGCATGATGCTTGACAATCACAAGAACTCAACACTCATTTGCTTCCTTGGAATCTTCTCGATCCAACTATCGCATATTATGCATTGGAGGACTAGATTTAGCCCTAAGCCTCCAATCTCATATTATGTGCCTGCAATCAACCGCATCATTAGATCCGGTTAGACTACCAATCTCTAAACCCCATTACACATAAAGCTACCCGCGTGCTCTCACGTCGCATTACTAACTTTCTTAAAACTAGCTAAACACCGCTACCCATATGCGAGCTAACGCATATAAGGACTTATTCTAATTAATTACATACTTAGAGAATTCATCATTTGTATTATCAACTTATTGCATCATTAATTTATGATAACCAAGTATGTTGGGTCACATAGTACATATATATATATGCACACTAGGTTAAGCACAACTCAATAGTGCACTTAACCACTTATATTGTTTATGAATACATGCATTAGACATTTATTATAGTTCTAATTGGATTAAAGCCAATATCTGTATTTTATATAATATTACTAATTTATATTTATTGACTAAGGTTATTTGGAAACATATTATTATCCGATGACATTCACATCATTAACAATTATATTTAATACATTATCATTTGGTTAGTTAAAAATGTAGGTAACTTTGACCATTAACATATTAACTAATTTCCATATTAACTTATCATAGCAAATAGATTATACATAATTATCTTATATACGTAATCTATTTCATTAACATTGTCACTTATTACTTATCACTATAGATTAATATTATCTTTCATTCATAACTCTACTTTATATCATTATCATAGTGTATCTTTATTTACACATTCAATATCACAATCTATTATCTAATTACCTTATCTATTTACTTTTATTACAACTATATATATATATATACATCAATCATATTTCTTTTATATTTATTTCATTTTAAACCATAGCTCACTATGGTTAAGACTTTTTAACTTTTAAACTTTCTTTTAATACCAACTCTATGATTAACTACACACCCAAGTCTTTTAGACTATAAGACTTGAGGATTTAATGGATTATGAACATTCTTGAATTAAACTATAATCTTATACTCAATTATCTTGAATGGCTTATTAATTAGTTTAGGTGAGATAGAGATTCTTAAACTCTCAAAGTCTCATCTTTGAATTACATTAACAATGCACTTATTAGATGTATTCCATTTTAAACTTATCTTAACAACCTCTTTATACATATTAATTAGTATTATTTTCCTAAACCGTTCAACCCATAAACCAAGCCAAAGTTAAAACTAAGCAATGAACATTCCCTTAACAAACAATAATGGATATTCATCTATTCATAATA
>FXXK01001013.1:111588-140294 GCA_900184695.1 Betula pendula
GCTAAACCACCAAAATCCACCCAACATCTCTAATTCAACCAATTTCGAACATTAACCCAAACCAAATCACAAAAGCCCTAAAACTTCACATGAACCCTAATTTTCGGACCCAACACACATCATACCAATTTATATAATTTTTCATGCTCAATAATCAATGGGTAACACTAGAATATGGAGAAAAGGCTATAGATTTTACCTCAAAAAGACCCATGGCCGAAAAATCCTTTTTCTTCATCTTCACTACACCTCTCTCTCGGCGTCATCTTTCTCTCAATCTCTGCATCTCACTCTCAATCTCTCGGTCTAACTCTCTCTCAGCATCATCTCTCTCTCGGTCTGGGATGGCGTGGAGCACCGAAGAAGATAAGGAGAAGAGAGGAAGAAAGAAGAGAAAAGAAAAGGAAAGGAAGAGGGGAAACGTGCGTGTGGTGTTCCCCAAACCGTGTGAGTGAATAAGGAAAGGAGATAAGGCTATCTCCTCTCATCCAACCACAGCCACACACGTGGCTTTGGGTAGATTGCATTTTTATTTAAAACCCCCATCTTACATAAATTATAACATAACCCACCATATATTAATTCTATCCTTTGCTAATTAATATTTGACCACATATTTAATTTATTTATCATTTACACCCACAAATAATTATTTATCACACTAGGACTTATTATTATTATAATTTCATTAACATTAGCGGAATATATTTTTATTCCAATTCTCTTAATATAATTATTAAATAATATTGTTACATACTATTACCACACCACTATTATTATTAATTAATATTATTTACATTTTATTAATTTAAATTGCTTAAGGGTCATAAGCAATAAATTGCTTAATTATTTCCTGGGCGTTACAAAGACCATCCACAATCTCACCAGAACAGAGAAATAATCTATCCTTCTTTATTACTGCAATATCCCTCAAAATAGAGGTATATCCGTTTTTACCTAAATGAGTAATAGAAATTAAATTCCTGCGAATGTTGGGTACATGTAAACAATCTGTTAATATTAAAAACTTCGATTTAAAATAAAGTTTGATAATTCCAATGGAGTGTACTGGAACTCTAGTTCCATCTCCCAATGTCAGGTACATTTCTCCTTCATTCAGCCTTCTGGTTTCCTGGAACCCCTGCAATGAATTGTAGACATGATTAGTTGAACCCGAATCCATACACCAGGTTTCTGTGTGGTTCGCAACTAAACACGTTTCAACTAAAAAGGAAGATTTGTGACCTTGTGGTTTAGAAGCAAGATACTTGGAGCATGTTTTCTTCCAGTGCCTTGGCTGATCACAGTAGATGATAAGTGCTGAATGTTATACATTCAAGCCCCTTAACTCGCATGTGTTATACCTTAGTTTGTATTGTTATCTAATATTTTAGTGTGTTTTAGTGTTTGTCTTGTTTTCAGGTCTTAGTGAGAATTCAAAACATTTCATGGACATTAAGCTTGAAGATGATTTTTGAGAAGTTAAAGTGCTGCCAGAGGCTTGGTGCTCGAGCACCTGACGCTCGAGCGCCTAACCCTGGTGCTCGAGCACTGTCGTATCTTCCAGAACTGGAAGATATTTTTGTGACAGCAAATGACGGCAAAGATCTTTTGGGGTCTGATATTGCGGCTTGTCAGTCAATTGTAGGTGCCGAAATCAACCCTCAGAACCGACCTAAACCACTTGGATGAAGATCTTTGTAGTCTTAACTCCTTTTCTAAAGATCTAAGCCTCTCTCCTTCTCCTATATAGCCAAATCTGACGGGAGAAGGCAGTAGCTCAGTTTTGTTTTAGTTTTTCCTTAGTTTTTCACTTATTTTGCTTGTAATTATTGTTGTAGACAATAGGTAGAACTCCTCTCTTAGCACTTGCTTTCCTTAGGAAATGGTTCTCTCCAAATCAATGGAGTTTTCCAATTCCTATATGAGGAACTAAACCCATTGTAGGGTTTTGATGTAGCTTGATCCAAGTGCTATGAGTTAAGTAGTTTTAGCTTGGATTTTGTATAAATGGTATGGTGATTGTATATGCATGAGGTTTGTGCTTATTGATTATACCATTTGAGATTAAACTTGTTCTTTGTCTATGAGGAATTGAGTTGAGTTTTAAATTATTTCAATACTTTTGATGTCTTTGATTGAGAGAGTATAAGCTATGCAATGATGCTTTTGACATGATGTTATGTGAGTTTGATAGGGCATGCTAGGGACCACAACTCAATCTATGTTAGTTTAACTTAGAATAGATGGAAAGAGGGGTGGAAACCTATGATGCTTTATGCTTATTTCATGTAGGCTATTAAGAGAACTTATATCGAATGCTAGGAAACACGGGTTAAATCACATGTAGGTTAGGTGAGTGACTAGTGCAAACTTATGATGCTTTATCATTTTCTTTTGATAGTATATTTTTGATGAGTTGTTGTGAGGATTGACACCCTTTACACACTCAAAACCATACCTTTGTTTGAGATCCATGCTAGGATTAGTTCGCTTGTGGTATGAGGATTGAGTGAAATCAATTCCCTATACCTCCCCTACTCTTTTTAGCTCCATTTGTGTAACTTAGTTTAAGACTTTTTGTTATTTAGTTTTTAGTTTAAAAACACAACCTCTTTTGTTTATGAGTTAAGTTAGGTAAAATTTTAGAGATTCCATATCATACAACCGAACACAATCCCTGTGGATCGATACCCTCAATATAGACCTATCTACAAAGATTCATGCTATTGCGAGTGTTTATCAATTTAAATTTGATTTCTAAGCGCGTTCAGTAGAAGCAATTCTTCTTCCACTGATTAGCCTTTGTCCCCTTTCCAGCTGGTTTCGGCTTATTGGCAACAGTGTTGCTAGCCTATTTAAACTGCTTCTTCTTCCACTTGCCTTTCGGCTTGGGGTTGGAAGCATGAGCAATAAATGCCGAGGTCTTGTTCTTTAAGATGCTTTCCACTGCTATTAACTCGTTCATCAACTCTGCCAATGTATAGTCTTTTTTGCTCATGGACACATTGAGCCTGAATTAATTGAAGGAGGAAGGCAGGGACTGTAGAATCATATCTACCTAAGACTCACCGTCTCTCTCAGCACCTAGAACCTCCAGTGTATTAAGCATGGCTATCATTGATAGGCAATGCTCCCTCACTGGTGTTCCCGCAGCCATCTTTGTACTCAGCAAAGATCTCATCGTATCTGCCTTTGCGGCACGACTCTGCTCACCAAACATCTCTTTTAGGATTGTCATCATAGTCGAGGCATGATCTATCTCCTGAAGCTGATGTTGTATCACATTAGCCACAGAGGCTAGAGTGTAATACTTGGCCATCTCATCAGATTTCCTCCAGCAATTAAATCGCTGCTTGTCATCTTCTGAGGCGTCCTCTACTGGAACATCTGGACATGCCTCTGCAAGCACGTACTTGTGCCCTTTTGCAGTTAGCACTATATCCATATTTCTTTTCCAGTCAACATAGTTGGGACCAGTCAACTTGTTTTGATTCAAGATAGTGGAGAAAGGGCTAAATGAAGACATATTGTATTCTGAAAATATATATTGAGCAAATATCAGGCATATACTAAATTTAGCACAAATAAAACATGTAAACCCAATAAGACATATTATATTTGAAAAGCTACGACTACCTAATCTGTGATTAAAATTACCCTCCGTGGGGATCGCGAGGCTTTATGCCAAGTCAAGGTATCTTTAATCACCTGACTAGGCGAGATTATATCTCTCTATTAATGGCCCTTAAGTGTACAAAAAAAAAAACCATTATTGCAACTACCATGTCATTAATAGATGCCATTTTATTTTAGTCTCTGATCATAGATATTATAGCTCCTTGGGGAGGTTAATATCTAAGATCAGTCAAGTGTCACCATCCGTTTAAAATTGATGTGGTTGTCCAAATAACTCCACTGTAGGGTGACCGTCAATTGGTGATAAGCACATCGAATTTATCTCAGGGATGAGAAAACCCTTAAAGGGATTTTCACAAGGAGATAAGAACAAGGCAAAATCCTAAAAGACTAAGTTCTGTTAGTTTCTGAGTCACTCGTTACTTGCCATAGTAAAACCCAGATTTACTGAGTGATTAAAAACTGCAAATATGTGTCAAAATTGGAATTTAGAACAAGTGAGAGATTGTTGGAACTGGTGTCCAAAACTCCAATTGATCATATTGTATTTAGCATTGTAATGAGTTATATCGAATTCCTTGAACTTATATATGAACAATAGGCATGTTTTGAAGTTGTCTTGGATTGCATAATGTGTAGTGTGCATGTAGACATTCCCTAAGTTGCGTTGAATTAATTATGGTGTGAGTAATGAATCGTTATCACACAGAAGACCATAATCAAAGTTTCTCCTTGTAACTTATTAAATGTTTTGTTCGTAGTCGTAAAGTGGAACCGGGAATTCCACCTAGACAATAACATGTCAACTTTGGGATTTGTCTTAATCGAGTGAAGCAGTGTGGCTTCAGGTTGACATTGTTGGTGTTATGGCAAGGTAAGGATTTACGAGGCTATGCACTGAACAGGACCATATGGGCCATTGTTATTCTATTATTAACTGTCATAGATAATGATGTACATAGTAGACACTTGATTGCATTTTACTCGAAATTCTGAGAAATGTGTGAACCAGATGTCAAGTGGTGATTGTTTTGATGTATCTTAGTGAGATCAAATCGATGGTCATACATTCTTTGTGCATTGGGCAATCATCATGTAGCATTGTGGCAGATCACTCTTCATGAAGGAATCCAAATCCTTTGTAAGAGCTCAAAGTGACAAGGATATTCCATTTGTTTTAAGATCAATAAGAAAGGTCATCCTGAAACTTAGGCCTAAGTGGTTTTAGTGGTATTTAATTGAAACGATGTACAACGATGAGTAGAAACTCATAAGGTACATTAGGATGATTTATAAAGTTTGGATCCGGGTACTCAAGGAAAAGAGATAGTGGACAAAGTGACAGTTATACTCATCTTTGTTTTTGCTATGGAATTATTCATGGAGGGGTAATTTAGTAAATTCAAGATTGTCGCCAAAGGATTAATTGTTTTAACAAAATATGAATTGGAGTGCAGTCATAATTATTTAGTAGAATTAATTATGATTATTAGTCAAGGAGATCAGTTATTTAATAACTAGTTTTTACGGGACTAATGAAGCTAATTCTATTTTCCTTTCAGGTCCTTTCTTGAGTTGTTGTAAATTAACAAGTAATTTTTTGATGAGTTGTTATTTATTTATTAGATTACATATATATTTTTATTTAAATAAGACATGGGCCAGAAATTAATATTAGAATTAATTTGGTCTTGTTTAATTTTAAATAAAAATAGGCTTAAGAATTAATTCTTAAGAGTGTTTTGGTTTGGACAGTTTTTTGGACTAAGGAATTTAATTTCTAGAGCTCAGTCCAAAGAGATAGGAGTATTGGGCTGCAGGGGTCAGTCCAAGCCTATACAGGGAAAAGGAGGATGTGGACTAGGGTTAAAACCCTAGCCCCTTGCCTCCTCTCCAAGCAGACCTGCAATTATAAATAGAGACTCAGTGAAACAGTTTTAACACACTCCACTACTACAATTCACAATCTCTTGTGACTACACAATAGAACTCTATGTTCTTGGTTCTTTAGATTATTGAGTAAATTAATAGAAGAGAAATTTCTATTGCTTCAAAGGGAGAGACCACACTCTTTGTCATATTCAGCCATCAAGAAGAATATTCGAAATTCTCAAGAACAAGTGTTCTTCGTGTTCTTCGAAGTTCATCTTGTTCTTCATCCATCCTTGAAGTTCTACAACAAATTCTTTGAAGAACTAGAAGTCCTTTGAAGATCTTGGAGTTTCTCAAGTTGGTGTTCTTCGCGTTCTTGGCAAAGCTTCTTCACCTTCAAAGATCAACTATGAAGAAGATGAAGAAATCACAAGAAGATGATAAACCAAAATCTCCTAGCCTCTATAAAGAGGCTAAAGAACTATGTGAGTAAAAACATCCTTTACTTTAGTTTGTTTTTCAAATTGATCAAAGCATGCTTATACTTGAAGTTCATGATCCTAGATCCTAGAAAATATTTCGATATACCATGTTTTCTTATGAATTCATGCATGGTCCCTAACACTTTCATTTCCGGAGATCATTCAAACACAAGCAATAAAAAAATAGAAAAAACAGTTTTCTAAAACTTTTCTTCTACATGTATCTAATAAAGTATATTCTGATACCAATTGTTGGGAATATGGATGCAAATTAAAAAATTGCACAGCAGAAAATTAATAGATTCCCTACTCAGGATCTACTCTATGAAGAACATACGAAGAATACTGCTATTAATAATAAACTAGCAAGAACATAAAATTACTTACTTGCTACCTAAAGTCACGCCTTGGCTATATGAGCGAAGAATCATCTCCTCGATGAACACTTCAAGAACTCCTCAAATCTTCTCACCAATGACTGGAAATAACCAAATAGTGTGGGGTCTTTCTAGCTCTTCAAAATTTTAACTTAGCTCTCCAAATAAATATTCAAGGAGTGCTTTCAATTCTTAGCACTGGCTAAAAGAATTGTGTTGGAGTGTTTTTGACTAAGCCACAGGGTCCTCTATTTATATTCTTGAAAGAAGTAGCAAAGGAGAAGAAAAAGCAATGTGGGCCTGTAGGGAGAGGTGGACGGCTAGGGTAGAAAACCCTAGCCCCCGTTGCACCTTCTAGAAACCCTAGAAGGTGCTGCACAGTGCCAGGGAAATAATCCCTAGCCTGCGCGTCATTTTGGCTCTGGGCTTGGGTTTTATCCCAAGCCCACCTCTCTCACTTATTTTTTTCTTTGTACAGTTTTTCCTTTGGGCTTATATTTTATTTAATTAAAACAACCTGCTTATTAAAATAATAAGCCCATATTTAAATAAATAAAATAACCTGTCCAATAAATAAATAATAAGCTTGTCCATGGTTAATTTACAATAGCTTGATGAGAGACCTAAAAAGAAAAATATTTTCGGCTCCAATAGTATCCGACTATCCCAAGTCACTATTAATTACAATTAACGCCACTATATAATTGTAACTGCACTCCAAAAAATATTCTTGATTAAATCAACAAAGTTCTCTTTGACATTTACCACAAGTATAATTCCTCTATAAAGTCATCTGTAGACGAATAAGGGCTGAGATACTGTCACACTATATTCTCTACCTTTTAATCCTTGTGTACTAGATTTCTATTCTCTTATTATTCTCTTTCATGTGAGTGTCCACCCACTAGGTATAATTTGGAGTTAACCTTACCAAATGCTCTGATCAAAGACTTAGAGAATAACTGTAGTGCTCCAAATTTTAATTCCTGACTTAAGTGATTTTAATTTGATGTTTATGGAGATAAATATTGGTTGGTAAAAATATTAATTCATAGGCCATTATTTATAAAAAACTTATATTAGGTTATAATATTATTGTGATTTAAGTGATAAGGAATTTTAGTTAGAACTGACCATGCTTAGAGAGCTAACTTAGATTGGAATGGTAATAATAGTATAATATAGTAATAGTAATAATAGACTTTATAGTAAGAGATTAGAATTATTGAAGGAAAATTAAGTGCGTAGATTCATGTTTGTCCTCACGTGGGCTCTGCAACTAATAAAGTTTCATTTAATGGAGGGTGGCATCTCATAAACTTAAGGGCTAAGTTTATATATATATATATTATATATACTATATAATATATATATATATTAAATATCTTCCTCTTTTTCTGGAAACAACATGACTCCTCTCATTTAAAAACAAATAAATAAATAAATAAGACAGAATCAGCCCACCTCTTCGTTAGAATCGGATAAGGCTCAAGTTTTTCCCTTTATTAAAACCCACGCACCACTTCCTTTCCCTTTTATTCTTCTCCCCGTTTCTTGTCTTTCTCTTCTTCTTCTTTCTTCTATCACGCATCAGCCGAATATGTGAGAGAGAGAGAGAGAGTCGAGCTTTAGAAAGAGGGTGTGGTTTGGCGTTTCAGCTTGGAGAACCACCATGGAGGCTCACGGCTAAAGATGGGATTTTCGGATTGGAGCTTCCATGTTCAGAATCATCTTTGATAGGTAATCTCTAGTGATTTTATTAGGTTATGATTAAATTGGGGGTGTTAGAATATATTCTGAATATATTCAGAATATATTCTGATACTCACCATAATTCCCTAATATTTTGTAATTATCAGAATTACCGTTACTGTATTTCCTTGTATAGGTTTGATTTGATTCTGTAATATTGTCCATTAATTTCCTTATTGTATTTCATAGTTTACCTGGCCCTATTCAACTATAAATAGGCCCTTCTGTACACAGTTACAAACACACAGAAATATACTATTAAGTTCTTTCCTATATTCTCTAGTTATTTTAACATGGTATCAGAGCCAAGTTTTAGTCTTGTCTAGAGGAATAGGAAAACCGTACGATCTTTGTACGATTTGAAGACTTTTTCGAACTTGTTTTGGTATAAAAAATTATACCAACAAGTTCTAAATTCTTCGATCTACAATCTGGTGTTTTCAGATCGTCGTTTCTGTGCTCCACGCGCTCCCACGCGCCACCCGAAGTTTCTGTGTCTTCTCACGCGCTGTCACCGGCCACCACGCGCCGCCCTGTCAGCCGTCTCCAGAAGCAGACACCAGAGTCGTGATCGGAGGCTGCTGATCTACACGACTGTGTCCAACACGCGCCTCCCGTCCATCCAACGCGCCGCTTCCTTCCGTCGCTTTTCGAAGAAATTGCAGATCTGAGACCGGAGGCTGCCGATCTACCTCCCTGCCACCAGAACGCGCTGCCAGGACCCCAGACGCGCCACTCCAGCCGGCCCCTTGCAGTTGAGCTCACCAGGCCTACCGTGCACCCTGCTGCACCAAATCCCAGCCTCTGACCCGAGCTCACGGTAAGTTCTCTGCACCCGTCCGCACCGAATCCGAGCCCGAAAAGAGGAAAAAAAAAAAAACCAAAGAGCTCACAGAAGCTACCCTACACTCATCCTCACCAGATCCTAGCCCCAAAAAAAAAATATATAAAAATAAAAATAAAAAAATAAAAAACCTTCCAATGGCCTCATCTTCTACTATCACCCTTCCCAATATCAAAGATGTTACCCAACCTATTCCAATCATTCTTGATGGCTCCAATTACCCTGCATGGGTTCAATCTATGAGTAGGTGGCTTAAAGGACATTGTCTTTGGGAATATGTATCTGGCGAAGAATCTAAGCCTGTTGCTGCTAAAGAAGAACCTGCTAATAAGACCTCTAGCCGCATCCGAGCATGGCAAAGTATTCATTACAGGATTATTTCCTGGTTCTCCAACACATGTACCGTCTCGATCAGCATGACTTTTGGCAGCCTTGACAATGCCAAGGATGTTTGGGACATGTTAGCCCACCGTTACAATGCTGCCAACCTTGCTTAGTGCTTTCAGATTGTAATCAAGCTCAATCGCATGCGCCAGGAACCAGGTCAGAGTATTGTTGAATTTTATTCCCAAATGACTTATCTTTGGAATCAAATGTCTCTTTGTGAGCCAGAATGGGTCAATCCAGTTGATACATCTTGGTACATCGTTTTTTCGCGATAGCATGCGCCTTGTCGAGTTTTTTACAGTAATTCGTGATAATTTGAAAATACTCGGGCTTCTCTTCTCCATCGCTCACCATTGCCATCCTTGGAAGGTGCTCTTAGTGAACTCATTTCAGAAGAGACCAGATTCTCTACTATGAAATTGCACACCTCTAAGATGGTCATGGCCACTTCTTCACGCGATACGCGTGCTCCTGGTTCCAATCCTGTTGGATCTTCTTTCATCTACTAAGAAAATGCAGTGTCACTNGTAATTCGTGATAATTTGAAAATACTCGGGCTTCTCTTCTCCATCGCTCACCATTGCCATCCTTGGAAGGTGCTCTTAGTGAACTCATTTCAGAAGAGACCAGATTCTCTACTATGAAATTGCACACCTCTAAGATGGTCATGGCCACTTCTTCACGCGATACGCGTGCTCCTGGTTCCAATCCTGTTGGATCTTCTTCATCTACTAAGAAAATGCAGTGTCACTATTGTCATAAATTTGGCCACAGGATCAATGAGTGTAGAGCAAGGCTTTCTCGAGGAAATTACAGGGCTCCTAATCATAAAGCTGCTGCGGTCACTCATACTGATGCATCAGATATGTCTCACACCAGTATTGTACCCCAACCCAGCACTCTTTCCCCATCAGATATTGAGGCTATTGTTCATCAGGTTTTGTCTAAGTCTAATCTCCATACAGCAATGTCCACCACCTCAGGTAATTCTTCTTGGTTTCTTGACTCTGCCTGCTGCAATCACATGACCCCAGACTCTTCTGTCTTTTCCTCTAAATTCGTTTTAGCTGATCCTCCTAGTATTTACACTCCTAATGGCTCACACCTAAATGTCAGTCATATTGGGTCTATTTCCACTAAACAACTGTCTGTGTCTGATACATACTTAGTTCCTCATCTTTCATTAAATCTTTTGTCTGTGGGTCGGCTTTGTGAACTTGACTTAGAATTGCATTTTTCTAAACGAGGTTGTGATGTGCAGGATCCGCAGACGGGACAGCTAATTGGGACCGCCCGTAAGATTGGACATATGTTTGAGCTTTCATCTCTTCATCTTCCTCGCACCGTGTCTGCTGCTACTCCATCTCGGTCATCATCCACCACTCTCAGTTTATGGCATTCTCATTTGGGACATGCGTCTGTTTCTCGTGTTCGTTCTTTAGCTACTAGTGGTCAGTTAGGGTCTATTGGGTCTGAGTCTTTTGATTGTGTTGCATGTCAACTTGGAAAGCAAAGTGCTTTACCTTTTACTAATAGTGATTCTGTTTCTTCTGCTCCTTTTGATTTAGTACATTCTAATGTTTGGGGCCCTGCGCCAACTCCCACCATGGGAGGATCTCGTTATTATGTGATATTTGTGGATGATTATTTTCGATACACATGACTTTATCTTTTACAAAACCGTTCTGAACTTCCCAAAATTTATTTTGAATTTCAAAAAATGGTTCATACCCAGTTTTCTCGAAACATAAAAGTTTTTCGTTCAGATAATGCCATGGAGTATCTTGAATTTTCCTTCCTTACCACTCTCAAACAAAATGGCACTCTTTCCCATCGTTCCTGTCCGGGTACTTCTCAACAGAATGGTCGTGCTGAACGCAAACACAGACACATCTTAGACACAGTTAGGGCTTTGCTGCTTTCCGCTTCTATCCCTGAACATTTTTTGGGAGAGGCTGCGCTTACCGCTATTTACACAATCAATAGGGTTCCATCTCCCACTACCTTCAATAAGTCTCCTTATGAACTCTTGTATGGTTCTCCTCCTGATTATCAATCCCTACGAGTCTTTGGTTGTGTTTGTTTCGTCCTTCTTCAACCCCATGAACGTACTAAATTAGAACCTCGTTCTCGTATCTGTTGTTTTCTTGGTTATGGCATAGAACATAAAGAATATCGTTGTTATGATCCCATTGCTAAGCGTCTCCGTATTTTCTTTAATGTCATGTTTTGGGAACATAGGTTCTTTAGTGATATGGAGTCTTTTCCTCCTAGTCCCCCTTGTTCCTCCCTTATCTTCACCGATGTCTCTTTTAATTTGCTCCCCGAATCTACTGATCTTGATGTAGGGATGACAAGCTCTCCAGACGCCTCTTTGACGGACGACTCCGATGCTCCTGACCCGTCTGTTGATCCTTCTACTACTCCTCCTGAGCCTGCACTTTCTAGCCCTCGTCGTTCTACTCGAGTAAAAGCTCTTCATTCTCATCTTCATGATTATCATTGTTACTCTGCCATTGCTACTTTACATGAACCTCACTCCTTTCGTGAGGCTAATATTGATCCACTTTGGCAGCAAGCTATGTCTGAAGAACTTACTGCCCTTACCAAAACTCATACTTGGGACTTAGTTGATTTACCTCTTGGGAAAACCACTGTTGGGTGTAAGTGGGTTTATAAGATTAAGACGAAATCTGATGGATCTGTTGAGCGATACAAGGCACGTCTTGTGGCAAAGGGGTTCAATCAGGAGTATGGTATTGATTATGAGGAGACTTTTGCACCGGTGGCTCGCCTTACCTCTATCCGATCACTTATTGTTGTTGCCTCTGTGCATCTATGGGATCTTTTTCAGATGGACGTGAAAAATGCATTTCTCAATAGAGATCTTAGTGAAGAAGTTTATATGCAGCCTCCTCCTGGATACACTAGTCCACCGCATAAAGTTTGCAGACTTCGCCGGGCATTGTATGGGTTAAAACAGGCTCCACGTGCATGGTTTGCGAAATTCAGCTCTACTATCGCACAGATTGGGTTTGCTTCTAGCTCTTATGATTCTGCACTTTTTATTCGGCGCTCTGATGCTTGTCTTATTCTCATTTTGCTGTATGTGGATGATATGATTATTATCGGAGATGATGTTGCTGGCATTCGTGACCTTCAACAGTTTTTAAGCCAGCAATTTGAGATGAAGGATTTGGGCTCCCTTGGCTACTTTCTTAGGTTGGAACTTTCTTTAGATTCAGATGGTTACTATCTTTCTCAAGCTAAGTATGCTTCTGATCTCATCTCATGGGCTGGCCTTTCTGATTGTAAAATTGTTGATAGTCCTCTAGAGACGAATCTCAAGCTTCGCGCCACTGATGGTGAGTTACTTTCAGATGCCACTCTCTAAAGACAGTTAGTTGGGAGTCTTATCTACCTTACTGTCATGAGACCGGATCTTGCCTATGCGGTTCATCTTGTCAGTCAGTTCATGACTGCACCGCGCTCTGTTCACTATGCTGCTGTTCTTCGCATACTTCGCCACGTGAAGGGCACATTGTTTCATGGTTTGCATTTCTCTTCTCACTCATCATTAGACTTACATGTGTATTCCGATGCTGACTGGGCTGGTGACCCTACCGATCGTCGTTCCACAACTGGTTATTGTTTTCTCCTCGGCGATTCCCTCATCTCTTGGCGTAGCAAGAAACAATCTGTTGTTGCTCACTCAAGTACTGAAGCTGAGTATCGTGCCCTTGCTGACACCACTTCTGAGCTACTTTGGCTACGATGGCTCCTCCATGATATGGGTGCTTCTCAGACTTCTAGCTCTCCTATATTCTGTGACAACCGAAGTGCGATTCAGATTGGCATAACGATGTTTTTCACGAGCGCACTAAACACATTGAGATAGACTGTCATTTTGTGCGCCATCATCTTTTGCAGGGAACTCTTCATCTTTGTCCTATTGCTTCCGCTGATCAGTTGGCTGATGTGTTTACCAAAGCACATCCACCTGGACGCTTCCGTGCTCTTGTTTCCAAACTCAAGTTGGCTTCTACATTACCACCTTGAGTTTGAGGGGGAATGTTAGAATATATTCTGAATATATTCAGAATATATTCTGATACTCACCGTAATTCCCTAATATTTTGTAATTATCAGAATTACCATTACCGTATTTCCTTGTATAGGTTTGATTTGATTCTGTAATACTGTCCATTAATTTCCTGATTGTATTTCCTAGTTGACCTGGCCCTGTTCAACTATAAATAGGCCCTTTTGTACACAGTTACAAACACACAGAAATATACTATTCAGTTATTTCCTATATTCTCTAGTTATTTTAACAATTTCTGTAGTGATGGTTAATTTGGTATTTTGTTGAGATTTTTGGGAGTCTGATTATGGTGACTGGGTGTTGATGGTTCTGTTTGGCCGAATGATTTTGGGATTGTTTTTGTTATATAGGTTGGCTGTGAGGTTCAGATATGAACTGGTTGGGTGTGGAGCAATTGAGACGTGAGGTTGATTTGGGTGGTTTTATGATTTGATTACTCCTCTATTTTGGGATTTCAATTAGTTGGTGTTTTGATGGGTTGTTTTAGGAGTTAAAATTAGAGCTTTGAGGGATTCATGGCTGAATAGAGGAATGATTTCTTTGGAGGGCTTTGTTCTTAGAGCTTTGAATTGATGTTGGCCGTGTGAGTTGAAACTAAAGAATTGGAATGTTTTCTTTAAGAAAACCTAATGGGTAGTAGCTGAATTGAGTTCAATTATTTTGGGTGTTAGTGTTGATATATTTTCTGGGTATTTCACGGCTATAGGAGGATTTTATGTGGTTGCGATTTTGGGGTTTAATTTTTTGTTAGAATTCTCTGTTGCTAGCCGAATAGTGATGTTTTGAAGGTTGTTCTTGCTCTGTTTTTGGTAAGTTAAATAGTTGATCATTGGCTGTTTTGGTGGCTTAAATGGTGGTATTTCAGTTTGTGTTGATGGCTGGATTTTTGGGCTGTTTGGATGGCCGGTTGGTTTGCTGATTTTGGGGTTTAGTTTGTGTTTGGTTTGGCTATTTTGATGGCCTATTTGTATGTTGTTTTGGGATGACTGAAGTGGGTTTGTTGGCTTTGTTTTGCTGGAAGTATGATGCTGGTTTTAAGTTATCTTGTGGTTTTAATTACGGTTGAATGGAGTTGGCTTAGGGATGGTATTTTGAGATGTGTGTATATGTCTATGGGGTTGGATGATTGTAGTTTGATTCATGGTAATAAGAGAAGATGCGGCTTGTAGTGTGATTTATAGAAGGACTAAATGATGTTTGGATATTTAAGGTAATGTGATTAATTAGGATAAACCATTAATCAAGTGAATTACATAGAAGGATAAGGTTTGATAAAGAGTTTGGAATAATTGCTCAAAGTGTCATGATGTGTGTGGATTAAATTGTGGTGTGTCGCTAGCACAAAGAAGGATAACGGTACTTGGCTATTTTTAGGAAAGTAAGAAATGCTATATGAGAGTTAGCGGGTAGTTGTCTGTGAAATATGGATTAAGGTTCGGAGGTGTAGCTGCGATTAACAGTGTGATATATCGTGAGCATGCGACAGATGATTGGATGCTTAGGATTAAAGCTAGTTCTCCAATGTAAAATATCAAATAATTAGTTTAAGCAAGGAATTGCGAAAAGAGCCAACAAAGAAAGTGTACTGAATCAGGAGTTCACTTTAAGAGTCTGCAAAGTTGTAAGTATTTTATTTACTGAGCAAAAATACTATGTTTTGATAATTGTTATATTACATGAGCCTGAGTATTTTATGAATAACATGATNAAAGTAAGAAATGCTATATGAGAGTTAGCGGGTAGTTGTCTGTGAAATATGGATTAAGGTTCGGAGGTGTAGCTGCGATTAACAGTGTGATATATCGTGAGCATGCGACAGATGATTGGATGCTTAGGATTAAAGCTAGTTCTCCAATGTAAAATATCAAATAATTAGTTTAAGCAAGGAATTGCGAAAAGAGCCAACAAAGAAAGTGTACTGAATCAGGAGTTCACTTTAAGAGTCTGCAAAGTTGTAAGTATTTTATTTACTGAGCAAAAATACTATGTTTTGATAATTGTTATATTACATGAGCCTGAGTATTTTATGAATAACATGATTATATGTTTTTAATTAATTTTACATGTGTTGAATAAATTGTGAAATGTAAGAAGATGATTATGACAACAAAAGTATGATTTTAGATGACATGTTATTGCATACTGTTGACCAATGAGAATAAGATATGCTAAAACTTGAAAAAATAGAAGGTGTTCTTATGTTAACTGTGGAATCTCATAGAGAGTTCCAAGTTAAATAAGAAACCGAAAAGACTACATGAATAAAATGTTATCGAGGAGCCAGTGTGCGTCCTGACGGGGAGCCAGTGTGCGTCCTGTCGAGGAGCCAATGTGCGTCCTGAAAGAGGTAAACGAAAGGTTTAAGTCCCTTAGAAAGCCGAAGGGGTCAAGACTCCTAGAGGAAATGAGAGAAGATTACATTGTATATAATGAATATTGTGTATTATATGTTTTGTGATTATTGAATTATTTCATTTCTTTATAATTATATACATATGCTGGTTATGAGATGCAAGTAACCTATACATAGATATAAGTATAAAGCTATACATATATAGACTTGTCAAGAAGAAAATAAATGAATTTTATTGTGTATTATCAAACAAACTCTACAGTGCTTATGTTATTAGCTATGAATTTCATGAAATAATTATTTTGGAAAAACTTAACGTAGCTGTTAATATAATCACCATGTTAGAGGATTTTTAGAAAAAAATGGCTCATATTGAAAAGATCAATAATTCTTATACTTACTGAGTTCGTGGACTCATTAATCCACCTATGTAATTGTGGGATCACAATTGCATAGATGATGTTGTAGAACTTGTAGGTATGGAAGATTGAGGGAATCTCATAAGAGTGCTAGATGACTTTTCTTGAAGTACTCAAGGACCCCAAACTTGTGAAAATTCTGTTTTAAGCTAAGTCGATGTTTGTAATTCGATATTTGTAGTGTTAATAGATAAAGAGTAGATTTTGAGTTTGTAATAAATTTACATTATGTAATAGAAGCTCTGGTATGTTTAATGTCAAGTTTATGTGATCAATTGTAAGGTAAAGCTTTAGTGATGATTTATTCCGCTGCGAAATTTTATGATCTCTGATAGTATGATGGTTGAGTTGGTAATGCTTAGTAGTAATTGGAAGTTTCCACTTTCGCTTTTCATTTAGTAAAAGCGGGGCGTTACAATAACACTGAATAAAATCCTATTTAAAGGGAGACTTTGTGTCCTTCTTACCAAAGAAGGATTTGAATTCCCTATTGGGAAAAACTTTGCTCACGATGCTACATGTAATCACCCAATCACAAAGACCATGTTGACCTCATACAACTTAAGAGCACAATCTACAATGTGTCAAAGTAAAGACATTTCACATCTGAGTTTGCTTTTTCTCTCAGGATTTAGAATCTCAAATATAAATAGTTTGAGAGTTATATCTTTTCTAAAAATAGTATTTTAACAGAAAAGAAAACTCCCGGTCCATTCAGTGTATACCACCCTATACACTTACACATCAACCCGAAGTATACGCTTCGCCTAATTAAGGTAAATCTCACAATTGATGCGTAACAGTCTTACTTGATGGAATGTCCAGTTCCATCATGACTGCGAACAAATGATTTCGGAATACAAAGCTTATGGTCTTAGACCTTGTGTGACAAAACCTTCCTCACACTTATAGACCATATTCAATGTATTCCCTGGACCTTTCGTATATGGATAATCATAAAGAATCATACAAAAGGCTATATGCCATATGCTCAAATATATATGTAATCAATAAACATTTATTTATTACAAACTACAAAGTCAATCATATCACAATCTTGGGATTTAGGGCATAATCTCCAACAATCTCCCACTTGCCCTCAATTCCAATTGGGCATGTTCTTGACTCCCATTCCCTCTAAGTGAGTTTCGAAAACCTTCTAAGGCAAAGTCTTAGTGAACGGGTTCGCTAGATTTTCTGCAGAAGGAATCTTTGCCACAACTGTATCTCCCCGCCCTACCATTTCTCTGATGAGAGGGTGCTTGCGCTCGATGTGCTTCCCTCTCCTACGGTTTCTTGGTTCTTTGGATTGTGCAACTGCTCCGTTGTTGTCGCAAAACAACGTGATGGGCGACTGCTCTATCCTCATTACTCCAAGGTTCGTTAGGAATTTCTTGAGCCAAATTGCTTCCTTTGTCGCCTCACCGGCTGCAAGATATTCAGCTTCCATAGTGGAGTCTGTAATGCATGATTGCTTGACACTTCTCCAACTAATGGCTCCTCCTCCTAGAGTAAATACATACCCTGAGGTAGATTTTCAGGAATCGCGATCTAACTGGAAATCAGACTCTGTATAACCAGTAGCTGTCAAATCCTCACTTTGGTAGACAAGCACATAATCTCTTGTTCTCCTAAGATACTTAAGTATGTACTTGACCACTACCCAATGTTGTGGTCCAGGGTTTGACTGATATCAACTGACAATGCCAACTGCGAAACATATATCACGTCTAGTACATAGCATGGCATACATGAGGTCCGTCTCTCTCTCTTTCCCAATCAACCGTGCAAATGCTCAGAATGGTCAACATGTTTTCTTGTGATTTCAATTTAGCCATCAAATTTTCAATTTCATTATATAATTAGGTTTATAGGTTTTATCTTAGTTTTAAATATATATGTCCATTTGTCAACTTATTTTTTGAATTAATTGATGTTTTGCCATGTCAACTACTAAATTAATGAAAGTAGTTTAGGTTTGATAAATTATGTGTCAATTGCACATTTCACTAGGTAAATTTGGCCTAATTAAAGTAATGAAAAAAAAATAAAATGTAAAATAAAAAATATAATTAAAAAATAAAAGAAGAGTTGCTGCTATAGAGAGTCCTCCTCTCACAAACACCCCCCCCCCCCCTCTCACCAAACGAATTAATTAAATAAAATTTTGCCTTTTATTCCTTCCAAGTTCCCTTTAGGCAGGTGATATGCTTTTTGTTGGTACTAATTCTACCGACCTTTACATGTTGAGTTAATTCTAAAATTTAAAATGAAAAGAAAAGAACATCGGACATCAATATATATAGTTGCCATGTTGATGTCAGAATGGCTTCATTTCCTACCATTAGATGAAAACGAGGAAAAAACTTTGCAGGCAGCAACAAAAATGGGAACGGTGACTTTGTTCAGTATGAAGCCTTGAAAAAGGCTGTGCAAAGAGGTGATTGGAACGCTGCTGAGGAGTTCCTTAAGCGCCATCCGGGTGCAAAAATCACATATATGGGCGAGACGGCTCTTCACGTTGCTGTTCATGCTGGGCATGAGCATATAGAAGTTGGTGGATTTAATGTCGGAGGAAGACTTGGCAATACTAGATACCTATGGTAGCACAGCTCTGTCTGTTTCGTTTAATCGTGGAAACTACAGGATGGCAGCATGCATGGTTAGAAAGAACAACAACTTGCTCAGCATTAAAGATTCTTATAATGATATTCCAGTTAATAAGGCTATTTTCAATGGTCTATAGAATTGGCTTGCTATCTTTATTCTCTCACCCCGCTGGAAGATCTAACGCCAGAAAAAGGCATCGACGGCGCTCTACTTTGTACTCGGGCTATAAATAGCAGAAGCTTAGGTAAGAACGAACTCTTCGCCTAAATCTAACAATCCATCGTTCGTAATTTCTGATGATTTGAAATCTTTGCAATATAATTAATTCATTTTTTGTTCAATGTTTTCTGTACGTATGCGCACAACACAACAGATATTGCTTTGGATTTAATTCAACGGTGTCCACGTTTGGTTCTTACTTTAGACAAAGAGAATTGCTCCCCTTTGTACGCTTTGGCCTCCATGCCTAATGCATTCCCGAGTGGAGATCGGCTCGTGTTTTGGAAACGATGGATCTACTCTTGTTAGTACCAATCTCTTTTCTCTTTGCTTCTCATTAATTTTATTTATTTATTTATTTTTCTTGTTATGCATATACCTATGTTGGATATATATATATAAGCCGAGTCACCAAACGAAGTGCGTTAAAATCGCGACATGTGGCGTGAATTCATAATTTTAAACAAAAAATCGATTTTTTTAACCCATAATTGAACCCGTCCTTTTGTTATTTATTTATTTTTTCCTTTTTTTTCTCTCCACTTTTCTCTCTTTAATATCATCTTTCTCTCTCTCTCTCTCGTTCTCTCTTCTCTCCTTCTCTCTCTCCTCCCACTTCATGATATCATCAAAATCTTTTTCTTTTTTTTTTTTAAATTTGTATTATGTATTATGTGGGTAAATTTTTTTTTTTTTTTTGATAAAAATTGCAACTTTAGAATCAAGATAATAAATTTTTTGGATTTTTAGTGGGTTAATTGAAGATTATCAAGTGTATTTTTGTTAGACTTTTGTGTTTTGTATTATTTATCTTGATTATCAATATTCATACTCAAGCCGCTTGTTGCAGTGTAATGATTTGTTTGACTTTTATGTTTTGTATTGTTAATTTAGATTAGCAATATTCATACCCTCCCATTTTGTTGCAGTTTAAAGAAAAAGATAAATTTTTTGTAATTTCTACTAATCAACTAATACGATACTGAAACTAATGTTTTATTACTTTGATTAGAATAACGCAACTTTCTCCAAAAAATTGTGATTGGATATCAACTTTATTTTATTTGTAGGTCGTTTATTTTTAATTTTTTAATTTTTATTGGGCTAATAGAATATTAAAGTGTATTTTTGTTTAACTTTTTTATTTTGTATTATTAATCTGGATTAGCAATACTCATACTCTATGCCGTTTGTTGTAATTGAACAAAAATATAATTTTTCTGATATTTTTTAGCTATTAATATATAAATATGAAACTATTATTGTACCCTATATATATGTTTGTTTTTTGATAAAAAAAAAATTGCAACTTTAGAATTAAGATAATAAATTGTGTGAATTTTTAGCACAACTCTCTCCAAAAAATTGTGATTGGATGTCAACATTATTTTATTTGTAGGTTTATTTTTAATTTTTGAATTTTTAGTGGGCTAATAGAATATTATAGTTTATTTTTGTTTGACTTTATTATTTTGTATTGTTAATTTGGATTAGCAATAATCATACTCTATGTCTTTTGTTGCAATTGAATAAAAATATAATTTTTTTGGTATTTTTTAGCTATCAATATATAGATATGAAATTATTGTTGTACTATATTTATATGTTTTTTCTTTAATTAAAATTGCAACTTCAGAATTAAGATAATAAATTGTGTGGATTTTTTAGCAATACTCATACCTGTTTGTTGCAGTTTAAGGAAAAAGATAAAATTGTTGTGTTTTTGACTATCAATATATATATATTAAAATAATGTTTGATGTATTTGATAAGAAATTAAGAATAGCACAACTCTCTCCAAAAAATTGTGATTGTGTATTAACTGTATTTGTAAGTCGTTTATTTTTCTTTTTGGATTTTTAGTAAGCTAATAGAACATTATAGTGTATTTTTGTTTGACTTTTGTGTTTTGTATTGTTAATCTGGATTAGCAATATTATACTCTATGCCATTTATTACAGTTTAACGAAAAAGATATATATATATGAAATTATTGTTTTGTGCCTTTGATAAGAATAACACAATCCTTTTCAAAAAATTGTAATTGACTATTAATTGTATTTGTAGGTTTATTTTTTCAATTTGTACTCTATTTATATGTTTTTTCTTTGATAAAAATTGCAACTTCAAAATTAAGATAATAAATTGTGTAGATTTTTAGTAGACTAATGGAAGACTATAATGTGTTTATTTGATTGCTGTTAAAAAAGAAACATAAACTCTTTCGAAACACCGAAGAGATAATTAAGTGTTTAACTTTGAGTGAAAGATTTTGTTTTATTTTGTATTCATAAAATATTTCTTTTCATTTTAAAGTGAGTAATGATACATGTCAACCCTATGTCTACCTTGTATCTACCAAAATTGATGTGACTTTTAAAATTACCATTGGATAAAAAGTCAATAATGATCTATCATAAATCTAATGATGATTTTAAAAGTTACATCAATTTTGGTGGACATAAGGTAGATATGGTGATTGACAAATAATTATTTTATATTTTAATTCATTTGAATGTTTTATGTGTTTCTTTTTTTTTTCATTTGTACGGCATACTCAGATTTTCAGGCCTTTTTTGGAAGTTTTTTTTGTGATTTTGAAATCAAAAGAATGCAAAAATTTATTTATCCAAGATTCCTGCTAATTTTCTATTGATAGTTTAATAATCAGAATCTAGGTTTCAATTCTTGCCTTTTTTTTTTTCCTTATACTTTTCATTTTAAACTACCCTGTACGAAGAAAAATTTTAATATGATTTAATTTATTTGGATTAAACTAAAATCAAGTGTCTTATGTTTTAATTAATTTGAATGTTTTGTGAGATTTCTTTTTTCGTTTGTGAGACTTATATGAATTTTTAGTCATTTTTTTGAAAGTGTTTTTTCTTCTTTTGAAAGCAAAATGAGAGAAATTTATTTGATTGTTATGTAGAAAATGAACAGAAGCGCTTTTGAAAGATAATTAAGCATTAAATTTGATGTAAGATGATTTATTTGATTATTTTGCTTTGTGTTTTTTTTTTTTTTTTCGAATGTTCTAAACTAGATCGGTTTTATTTGTATTGAAATATAATAAGTATCACGGCAAAAACATTAGAGATTCCTACTAATTTTTTATTAATGTTTTGATAATCAGAATCCAAGTTTTCTTCTTGCTATTAGTTTTTCTTTATATTCATTTTCAGTTTAATTACTCCTATGGGAACAAAGATTTTAACATATTTTAATTTATATAGATTAAACTAAAATCAAGGTTCTTATGTTTTAATTCATTATTGATGTATTGTAAGTAATGTTACAACTAGAGTTGTAATTGATATTATCGTTGGGGCTAAATATTACAACTGTTAATTGCGTTTATGTGGGCTTTCTTGTCTTGTGGGATGAATAGTATACAAAGTTTTCAACAACCCTAACATTGACCCCAATGTAGCAGAAAACAAACAGAACAAACAGTATATGATATAAAAATATCAAAACATAAAACTATTGCAGTTCTGAAAATATCAAGCCAACCAAATAAACATCAACACACAGCACAACATTTGTTAACAAAGAGGAAAACCTTAAACAAGGAAAAACCTCTATAGAGCAGCCAAATCCAGGAATCACTTCACTATAGAAGAATTAACTACAACATTTAATAAACTTACAGTCCTAGTAACCTTACTACACTATATGTAGAACGACCCGTTGTTCACCTAGTCTCAAACTCCAACAAGTCTCATATTGGCTGATCTTCTTGAAGCGATTCCTTACCGATCCCCACCGATAGACTTTAGTTGGGTAGTCCAATCAATTTCATCCATTGTGCAGTCACAACACGTTGATCTGTTGGCTTGAATCTTCTACACCAAGAGTTATCACACGCACAAATTCTTGATCACCATACAAAACTTATATTAAGTTCTTGGACTTGTCTCTCACAACTCTTTATGGAGTTCTCAAAAGCGTGTATCGAGAATAGGTAACCAAAGACTGAAGCAAAGCTGATTTAAATATCTTTTAGCTATCATGCAGTGGCGGCGTCCAAACAGGCTCTTATAGTGTTCGAACACAACTATGATTTCATAAGTTTTGTAACCCTAGCCACCTCTCATGTCAGGATATCTATCCTTTGTGTCTAGACATTTGGTCAAACAGAAAGTTTGTCTACAGTTCCGTCTGGAAAGTTTGTTGGTGTTCGAACATCAATGTTCATGGGAGGACATCCTCAAAGGGGGCTAGCATATATATATATATCATGAGTTCCAAAAGGAAAAAGAAAAGAAAACATAGTTCTAAGACTCCAAAATGTAATACTTTGCTTATTGTGTCATAGAAAAATATAAAGAGCATTTATTTTATAAAATGGTGTCTTGGTCGCATTTGCACCCATATATCTGGTGCTGCAACATAATATATGATAAAGCCAAATTTCTCAGGTATTGAAGAGTTATTTTTTTAATTAATCTTTTGTGTTGCTGAAAAGAAAATTGCTCATGCGAGACTTGTAGTAACATTATTACTGAATTCTTACTCGAGATTCATTGACCTTTTTTGATGAAAAGTATACAAATTCAACCGGCTTGTGCCACCGAGCGAGGAAATTCGTTTGAACATTCAAAACGTAGAAAAAGGCCAAAGCGATCAAGTAAAAATCATTGGATCAGGTATATCGTGCCCTAAACTTTTTTCCCCTAAGATTTGGCTTGTAAGAGCAAGAATAATATTTTGGACAACTTCATATTTTCTCTTGTGATAATTACTTAAATGATAAAACCATGACTTGCCTTCATGAGAGAAAACATTAATAATGGAATAACTATTTTTCTTTTTGTTGGGAATATCAATTCAAAAATTACTGTCCTTAAAGTAAACATCAAATATGATATAACTCAAGAGAAAAAATAAAATAAAAAAAGTAATGATTAAGTTAATATATGAAAAAATTCCTATGTCACATACTTGTACAAAATCTGTTAGATGTTCCTACTATGTATACCAGTTACAAATCTCCCGTTTAGAATTATTGTGATACTCCAATTTTGATTCAAATATTTATTTCAATAAGGGCTATTAAATATATTTATATTGTATATTAATGTGGAAGCTTTTTTAAGGCGGATGTTGAACTATCACAACACACTTATTGGTCTAAAAAGAGCTTTCTAAGTATTTTTAAGGCGGATGCGACATTTTTCTTTTAGCGATAATAGAAACACATCAACGACGAAATACATGCCGTTGCTGATGTTATGTAAATTAAAAGGAAAAAAAATTATGAAACCTATATCAACGACAATATATATTAGCGACAACACATTTGTGTCCTTGCTAATGCTTATATATCAACGACAATACATTTGTGTCATCGTGTATAGGAAAAAGACATTGCGTATGTAAAATAACACGAGAGTTATTCGCGCTACTCATGAAAATTCCACTAAAAAATCAAAAAGGAAAAAAAAAAAAGGATTTGTTAGCTCTCTTCTCTCTCCTCTATCCCTTCTCCCACAAGTGGTGGTGCGTATAGGTGCGTCACGGTAGCTTATAGGTGTCTATGGAAATGTGTTTTTCGTGGAGCCGAAGACCTTTACATTCTCGGTAGAAAAAGGTGCTTTTGGGGTAAGGGTAGTAGAAAGGAGAAATGGTCATTTTGGGGTGTTGTTTTTGGCTCTCAGTGTGCTGCAGGGTTGGTTTCAACGTGGAGGTTTTGTCATGGTCCCCTGTAGACAGTGAACTCGTAAAGTCATTTAGGGAGGGTCTGAAGTGTTTATTCTTCGAAAAGGGGGCAATAGCTCCGGTTGGTATTTGGAGTTGGCAGTCTATGCCGTGGGTGGCCGGAAAGGGCTCATTCTAAAATTTTGGAGGGCTGAGATGGGCAGGATTGGTGTAGCTTCGCTGATGGTTGGGCAAGGTGTTTGAAAATCTTTGGCACTACGATCAAGGTCTAAAGCCAGTGTGTCGTCTCCGGCGAAGGTGAAAGGCTGGTACCACAGTGGGGCAGCAGGAAAGTATTGGGTCCTGTGCTATCTGGTGGGTCGAAGTTCTCCACAGACGCTAGTGCGCTGTCGTTTGCAGCGGTTCTGAACTCTCTAACAAGGCCTCTAATACTAGCTTTGGAGTTGTGTCCGATGGGTAATGTTAAGGACTCGTTGGTGTGTCAGTCTAATCATGATATTCTGGGCAAGACGTGCACTGCCCGCAAGCACAAGCGCTACTATTCGAGGCAACTCTACATGCCTTTTTGGTGATACTAACGTAGGGGTGGGTAATTTGTTGGGAAAAGGGAAGATGAAGTCTCTTCTTTTGAAGTGGAAAGGTCAACTTTCTAAACTAAAAAATAGGGCTGAAAAGGCGGTTGCGGTTAACGGTTATTGACTATAACCGCAACCGTAACCGCCTTATGCGGTTAACGGTTATTGACTATAACTGCAACCGTAACCGCCTTATGCGGTTATTCTAAAACACTGATCGCCACAGCGCCGCCTAGAGTGGTTATTAAACCTAAAACTGCTCCACTAAAACTGCTTTTGATAAATTTGGGCTTTTTGGGCCTATTTTGAGTATTGGACCTGTTTTTTGGTATTGACCCAATAAGCTCATGCCCAAAAAAAAAAAAAAAAGGTCTACACTTGATCTTGGCCAAAAAGCCGAGAAATGTATGCTTTGCACAACTATTGAATTTGTCTTTCTTTTGTAGTCAGCGTTCACTTCCAATTTCCCTTACTCTTTCTGTGTGGGACTACAAAAACTTCCTAACACCCATTTCAAAGATCAAGATGTGCGAAGTTGCACATTTCTAACTGGGCAGTTATAAAATCAAAGGCCATTATCATGTCTAAGAAGGGTGCCATTGATCTGCCATCCCAGTTCCGGATGAAGTATTTGGAGACAGGCGCCAAACCACAGAGCCTGAGAACGTGGTTGTCGTGCTGTTGAGTGGAAGTAAAACATGTGAGTATGGAGTGGGTAGCGAGATGGTAGAGCATAGAATCAAGAAGTAAAGATGAGTTTGTGTTGCTGTGAGCCCCATTTGGGAGGCTATTTGGGAAGGAGAGAGAAGGGCTCCTGGACCAGCTCTCTCTATGATCTTAAGCACACCAAACTTGTTTGCCATTTGGCTTTCCATGGAGTTCTAGATTAGAACTTGGTGTTCAAACAATCAAAGCTTTGACCTCTAAGAGAACTTTAGGCTTAAGGCTATAGAATATTCTAAGGGAGTGGAAGAAAAAGCGAGTCACAGGGTCGTTTTTTATATATATAAAATTATAAATATATTTTTTATTTATATATTTTTATATATAAAATATAAAATATATATATTTAAAGGTGGTTAGCGATTATAACCACTAACCGCCCACCCAAAAACCCTTTTAAAGGCGGTTAGACAGTTTAACAGTTAGCGGTTTAAGGCGATTAGCGGGCAGTTAATAACCGCCTGCCTTTTAAGCCTTACTAAAAACTGAGGTAGATCGAGCGTTAATATCTGTTTTAGAAGGGCTGGAAAAAGTTGGGCCTGGGTTGAAGGCCTCCAGTGCTGGGCGGAACAAGAGGGGGAAGAAGTGGGTTGTTAAACCCAAGCCCAAGTTGTTTAAGAAGCCCATTTCTTTCTCAGGTTGTGTTTTGATTTCGGGTACGGGTTGTAGGGCTCGGTTCTCTTCCAACTCGAGCTCTGCCCTGCCGGAATCTTCGCCGGAGGTGGAAATGGTTCCGGCGACGGTTGGGTCTTCTCTGGCTAGGTCAGAAGATGCCGGCAGTGCTTTGCTCCAGTCGACTGGTGTCTCCAAAGATGAGCTTGCGCAAGAGGTTTCCTTCGTCTCGGCATCTCCTGTCATCCGACACTCCGGGTTTTCTCCGGCGAGTCCAGATGATGCCGGTGATCCACTATTCCTTTTGCCATTTGGTCAGCTAGGCACCCAGGCTCTGCCGAAGGTTCCGTTTGGTCAGCCAAGCATCCAGACATCGCCTAAGAGTGATTCTGCCAATGGTGATGCTCAATGTGTTGGTTTCTCGGTGGTAAGGGTCAAAGGTAAATCAAAACACTCAATAAACAAAGCCCTACGACACCCATTCGATCATCCCCAACCGAGGCTCCCAAAAATCAATACTCAAATGAAAACCCAAAATCAACTTCAATAATCGGTTCGCACACAAGAGGCCCCATAATCTAGCTGTAGTTTCAATGGGTATAACGAAAATATAGAGAAAAGGCTAGATATTTTACCTCCCAAGAACCCATGGCCGGAACCCCCATTTTTCTGGCTTTACTATCTTCTTCTTCTTCTTCTTCTGGATCACTCTCTTAGCCTCAGCATCTCTCTGTCTCTCGGGTGTGTGCGTGCAACAGAGAAAAGAAGAAAAGGAGATGAAGATGGGGGAAAGAAAGGGGGAGAGAAAAGAGAGTGTGCGTGTGTGCATCTGAGGAGAAAGGGGTCACGCCTAGGGCTGGCAAAACAGGTTGGCGTGTCGGGTTTGGGTCGATCCGCTTGACTCGCCAACCTGTTAAGGGTAAACGCGAACACGACCTGTTTAATAAACGGGTCACTCATATAAACCCGAATACGACCTGCAATTTTAACAGGTAACACGACACGACCTATCAACCCGTTAAGTTGCCGGGTCGGATCTGACCCGTTTAGTTCATAGGGTCCGGTTGCGATCATCCGCTCCTTTCTTTGTAGTCTTTCTTATCCTTCCGACGATGACGATGAATCTGGAGGTAAAGAGGCAGAAATTTGTTCTGAGGACGCGATCTTTGTCATGGGAGAAATTAGAAAACCCGTTTTGAGCCAGCCATTTCTTCGACGACATGTCGGCAGATAGAGTTCTTCAAAGAGAAGCAGCTTTGCTTCTTTCGTTGTCTAACCTAAGAATGGTCACGATGCCCTGCTTTTCAACAACCTTAGCCTCGAATTCATCACAGTTTCGTGACGAACAGAAGCGTTGTAGGCTCTTGCTCAAAGGACTTGACATCTCCGAAAATTCACCACAAGAGAAGCACAAGTTTATCTGCATAAAAAAGTGACCAAAATTGAGACAAATGAAAAACCCAATAAGCAAAGGAAGCAGATCAACGAAAAAGAAAAAAAATAAACCCAATAAGCACAGGAGACCGTGAGAGAGGGAGATCGAGAGAGAGAGCTGAGAGTGAGACTAGAGAGCGAAGAGAGTAAAGTGATAAAGAAATTTAAAGCAAGTTAAAGTAAGTTAAAGGGAAGGTGAATGGTACTAAAATAATAAAATGCTAATAATAAGTTCTAAGGGTAAATAATTAGTTGTATGGTTAAGTTTTAGTTAAAATAATTAAAGGAAGATGTGAGGATTAAAAAAAAATGAGAGAGAAATTAGATAAGGTAAGGGTAATACTGCAATTTAGAAAAGATAAGGTTTTAAAATAAAATGTAGAGCCTTATCGCACAGCCACGTGTGTAGCTCTGGTTGAGTGGGTGAAAACAAAAATAAAAGGGCATGATTAGGGGTGGCAATTTTTGACAAGACCACACGAACCCGCACCAAAGTTAGTTTGGGTTTATGACCCGTTTTGTAATCAGTCAAACGGGTCAACCCGCGGGTGACCCGTCTGACCCGTTATTTTTTTATTTATTTTTTTTTTTAAGGTAAAAGTAAAGCTAAAAACCTAAACCTAAACTTACACCGCAGCC
>FXXK01001014.1:12238-98173 GCA_900184695.1 Betula pendula
CATTTTGGGGCATAATAAGGAGCCCACAAACTAGCAAATGGGACAATTCAAAAATCTCTTGAGCAAACCTAGATAGAAGAATACCCAATTTTCAATCATAATATTGTATCAACCATCATCCTTTCTCTCTCGTGAAAAAACTCTAGCACGGTCTTTGGTTCTCCTGCACTGAGGAGGAAGAAAAACTCGTTTTTCTTCCCTCCTCCCCTCTTCTTTTCCCTTTCCCTTCTCCGATGAAGCCTCCTTCTTCGTTTTCTCTTTCGCTAGAGTTTTCTCTAGACATTTCTGTCTCTCACGAAACTATATCCATCGCCTTTTGCGATTTACCCCTACTCCTCCCTAAATCGTAGCATCTCTCCCTCCATCACCACCACGCTGGTTCCTCTGCACCGTCGCCTCTCGTCCTCCTCCCGAATCTAGCTTGGATTTTAGATCTAGCTTTTTTTGAAGCTAGATTCAACATCCTCTGGCAACTCCACCCACCAATGCGCCTCACCGCCTTATTCTCCGGCCTCCATGCTTGCCGTTGCCGCCTCTTGCCCCCGCATGGTAGTCACGCGCCGGCGTGTGGATATCACCCGCACGTGCATGGACCTCTCGTACCTGTGTGTCAACACCAACGCCGCCGCTGATGATGCTATTCTTAGGGTTTTGAGTTATTTTCTAGTTATTTTCTGTTTTGTTTTGTTGTTTTCTTTGGGCTTTAGCTTCTCTGCCAGTTGCTCCTCTTCACCCTACTTCAATACAAGTTTTCTCGTTGTGCAGCGGTTCTCCACTTGCTGCAGCTACTGTGTTGCTTTTGGTTGTTCTCCTTGGAGAACTTCGCCTCTGTTAACGACCCTTTGGGACAATATTGGTTCTCTTGATGAGTCGGGTTATTTATTTAACCCATTCCGGATGATTCTTGTAATTTATGCATTGTTTGTAGATCATAATGGGACTATTGTTTGGCTTGTCCACCTATTTCTTTTTTGGTTCTTGTAATTTCCTCTTCCTTTTCCTCTTCGATTAAAAAAAAAAAAATCCTAATATTTGTATATGCTGAGAAAGCTTATTACTTTGATTATTGATTAATAAAATCCCGAAAGTCTCATCAAATGACAAGAACAAACAAAAGAGGATTGGCTATAATCAAAAAATCCAAAAATCAAAAAATCGAAATTTGTAAAATAAAAATCATATACGATCGTTTATATGCGGTTCAAAACGAGATTTTATGATTCGAGATAATACACCATTGTTGCCATGTGACAGATTTCCAAAAAACTCAGGATTTTCGTCCTGTCTCTCTCCCCCCTGGGGCTCTATTATACGATTTTACCGTTGTTGTGATGGCACGCAGCGAGGTAGGAAGCAGTCAGGAGAGGGGTAAGAGCTCAAATGGTCGCTGAGATTCCTCTCTGATATTGTTTTGAAAGAGATGCTGCGAGAGAAGCATCCGAGAGAACGAATGGGTGAAACCCCCCCCTTGAGGCAAACTTGTTGATAGTGCTGAGAGCAATAATGATAGCGATAAGGGTGAGGCTGATTCATCTGTGGTAAGCCATAGTGTTGAGGGCTCTGGTTCTGCTGGGGGCAACGGTCAGATAGGAGGTGGGAAATGGGTGAAGCGTTCTGAGGCCACAGGCCTGCCATGGTTACAAGGACCATGTAACCCGGCCCACTACACGTGGCATAATGGTGTATATGGACCATATTAAGAAATTTTTTTTGGAGAAAATATATTTTACCCATGTACAGTTGTATTATCTTTTGATTTTATCTTCAATATTCAAAAAAATTGCAATGCAGCCCAACAAAGTTTCAATTTTTTGCAATGTAGAAAATCGGTAAACTAAATTCGTTTTTTCTGACGGAAAAAGACAAATTGTTCAAATTACTCCCTACTTAATGAGTGATTTTTCAAAATGCTATTATGTTTGATTATTATTTTTAAAAAACAAAAACAAATGGTGACTGTAGCCACCCCATTGGGCATTTGGGGGTGGCCAGCCACCCCAATTTGGCCATGGGGGTGGTTGGACACCCTAAATGGCTGGAGTGGCTACGGTAGCCATCACCACTTTCTTTCTCTTTTTTCTTTTTTTTTTGGGGGGGAAAATAGGGGCATTTTGGACTTTTTCAACTCCTAATAACTCTCATGCATTACACGTAAGCATCTTTTTGTCTAAACAGATGAATTTTTAAAATGGAATGGCCACATTGAAAATTGGTTTGGGTAGATCGCAATTTTTTAAACATTGGAGGCTAAATCAGCAAACAAGTACAACTTCAGAGGATTAAAGTGTATTTTTCTCAAAATTTTATATATATATCTTAAAAAGAAATAAATATGTTTTGATATGATTTTACCAAAACTTGATTTTTTTTTAAAAAAAAAATAATAATAAAGATGAATTTAACCCAACAGTTTTCACGGTTAGAATTTTTGCTTACTAAACCTTTACGCTCACGATCCCTTTTGCTTTCACAGAATCTCATAGGAGGTCAGAATGGGGACGTGGGGGATCATTGATTCCATCATGAACTCTTTTAAGATTTTTAAATAAGTGTAGTTGGACATGAACATTTTTATTATCATGAATAATTATAAGTGTTTTAGTATTTAGACTATTTTAGACCTAGTATTTCCGCATTTATTAAAATTTTCAATTTGACGTTATTTCAATTATTATGTATCCATTTTCGCATTTAACCAAATGCACTGGTAGACCTTGTAATTCTTTGCACCTTTGAGAGACTAAGTCAGCAAACCTAGCCCAAGAAGTCCAAGGGCGTTACACTAAAATCTTGTGGGACGCTCGCTTGGTGATCGCTCAAGCAAGATTGTGACAGGACTTTCACTCGACCTTCACCCGACACATGCTCAAGCAAGATGTTACAAATGGCAGACATAAATTCGCTCGACCCTGCCTTAAGTGAGAATGCGATAACTCATGAGGCATAAACCTTTTTTTTTTTTTTTTTTTTTTCTATTCAAGATAAGGGAAGGGAAAAGGGGTCATGAGACATAAACTTAGCACAACACTACGTGACATTGGCTTGAGCAAAATGATGCTTGTTTTCAAAAGGGCTAATTTTGTCATTTTTTTTTCAGGATGAGAATCCTAGTTCTATTTAAGCATAAGGCCAGTTTGGTCGGATATTGTTGATAATTGTTCATTATAATTCAATTCAATCAATAAGAAACACTCTTGAGAGAGTCTTACCCTTATTCTCCTATAATTCCTAGAAGGCTTTTATAGAAGAGTTGTTTGATCTAGAGTTCACAGATTTTGCTTCCCACACGCCAGGTTGCATCAAAATGTTTGTTCTTAGGTTAATTCTCCCTTGCATAATTTTTGCCAAGACTCTCGCACTGCAATCAAGCATTAGGCAAATTGAGAAAGTTCCTACTCAATCATTCAAGATGATTCCACCGCCTTTCATCAAAGATTCACAGGTTAACTTGTACAATAAATACCAAGAGTTTAGCAGACATGATCACCTTCTTTCTAAGTTAACCAACTACATTATCGTCACCATATTGCTTTCATTACAATTCAATTAACCATCCACACCCAAATTTCATCTATAAAATAATATTTAAATGGAGTAGTGCTACACATCCGCTTTAAGCATACGTGTAGTGTTCGAATACCGTCATTTTTGTGAGGGTATTCAACTTAAAATTAACCTCCAAAACCTTCAAGAGACAAGATTCTTGTCTCAGTCGTAACTTCATCATTGCCTTCCTTCATGCCCATATGTACATATTATACTTTAAGGGATATATATATATATATTCCAATCCACACACATCCAAAAAATTTAACCACTATTAAGAGACAAATATATTTATCAAGAGAAAGTTATAGAGAATCAAAATTGGAGATAGAGTTCTAGGAGCGAATATAGAGCTGTGTAGATATGGGTTACAATGCTAGCCAAGTATGCTTCAAGAGTTCAAGGCAGTTGGAAAAGCAATGGGACAACCTCAATCCAAGAGCCATCGCCAAATGGGGTTAGGTTTGTTAAGGTTGAGTAGTGCTAGCCATTAGAATTTTTTGACGCTTAGCATCAAAACACTCTTAACATTTGTGAGGGCATTCTGATTAAATTTTCCTTTCTTTTTTTTTTTTCAAAGTCAAAACACCCTTAGATTTGTGTGGGTATTTTAACGCCTAGTAATACTCGTTAAGTTTAGGTTTGTTAACTAAGAAACATCATAGGTGGAAACTTGCAAAGGTTATAAATAGGACACACATAGCATAAAACTAGAACATTTAATGCACGAGTCAAAAGGTCTGAAAAAACCCTTATTAAAATATAAATACAAAAACGTAAAGGTCTAAACCATAACATCATCACCATAATTCTTCTCTCTTGTGCTCTATGGCACTTATTTAAAATTTAGTTTAAATAAAATTTGTCATGATCGCATTACTTCTTCTACTCGCCCATCTAACTTGCTTTTCGGCTTCGTACTGCATCTCATCCTGACCTATAAATATAAAAACAAAACGAATGAGCAAAAATTCGATAAACAATATTCCCCAACCCGTTAAAATTGGTTGGTTAAAACATTTTCTTTTGAAATTTTCTTGTGAAAACATTTACTTGACATTGAACAAACAAACTTTTGAAAAATTCATTCTTTGTAAAATTGGACTTAAGGATAGTTATCCTGTGTATCGCGAAGCACTTTAAGGCTGATAGGATGCCAGTGCCACGTTTGTTTTAACATTTGGATGGGACCAGGAAAGACCATCATCATCTTTTACTGACCCTGAGTGGAGCCCAGGGATCATGATGTTGAGAGGCAACTCACTCACACCAGTGGAATTAGAAATCTTCAATTTTAGCGTGTAACTCGGGTCGTGGAATTGGAACCCAATAACCAATTCAAAGCCCAATTTAAAGATCCAAGCAAAAGATTTGGGATTGGACCTTTTGTTTCCAAATCTATGACCCAATTGTTAGGACACATCTTCTATAAGGAGATTTAAAGTGGCCCACATGTCACATATATTATAATATTTATATTATTTTATATTAATAGAGTTTTTATTAAACTAAAACTTTTGAGTAATTAATATACAGATAACTACTAAAGGTGAAAGGTTATCAGTTCAAGTACTTAGATTCACAAACAAGCAATTTTAGTTCTTCAATTCAAGTACTTAAGCAACAATAGCTAGAGGTCAATGTTTATTATTTTATGTTCATATGTTAATCTTCTCCCAAACTCTATTAATATAAAATAATATAAATATATAACATATGTAACATGTGGGCCGCTTTAAATCTACTCATAAAAAATGTGTTCTAACACCAATTCATTTACCAAATTCAGAATCCAATGGTGACACAAAGCCCAAAATCTGGTGCCCAATACCTTCATCCATGTGGTAAAAGGGGAAGGGGGTGTGATCAGGTTGCAAATTTAAGTACTTTCTTTGAAACTGATGAATAACTTAAATATAAGCTCCTTTTACCAATGTAACCTGATCAATCGTGATTGTTTGCTTCTTCCTTTTTTAGTATGAACAAAGTAGATCGATTATTTAGTTCGGTGATAAGTTTGAGTTTGATTGTATTAAAAAAATAAAAAAAAAAATGAATTGATCTTAAACATTTAATACTCGGCTCGATTATAGTCCTATTCGGAAGAAGCTTTTGCTATTTTTTTTTCCTTTACAAACTAACGTAGTAGTTCACGTAACATTGCCACTTTAATCTCAATAAAATTTAATTGTTTAGTGACTAACGTAATTAATGGCACATATACCATAATTAAATTTAATTATTTAATAACTGATGTGATAAATATGATGTGAACTGTCACGTTAACTTTTTGTTTTTTCCCTATTTACTGCACATATCTAAGCTTCAGCATGGACAAAGCACATTTGACATTTCAATCCCTCAATTTAATGCGTCTCCTGTAATTTAGTTCTAGGACTTCCTGCATAATTAGGGTGCTACTCAATTTATTTGCATAACCTTTATTTAATAGTACTGTTCTTCTTCAACATGTGAAATTTTTATTTGAAATAAGGGTGAATTGTAGAGTTAGGGTTCAAATTCATGACCTCTGACTCTATACCATGCATGTTAATTACCAATAATCACAAAAACTTAAGTTAATAAAAAAATATTAATTTAATCATCTAAATTATATTCTAACAAATTATAATGTCATAAAATGGTGAAGTATTCATATTGCCACATAGGATATACCTTCAAGCCCCAAATGTAATCATCTGATTGGCTGATCCAAACAAGCACTCAACTTATAGATGTCTTCGAATGTTTTGGAAAGGAATGGACCTGGAAAATTTTTGGTTTTTTTTTTTTCTTTTTGTTTTTTTCTGACAAGGACCAGCTAGATAGGGAACAATATATGGTCCTAAGGCACTTGTTTGTGGTCCAACACTTAAGAATAAGAATGTCATTTTCGCCTCTAATATTATAGCAAAAAAAGAGCAGTACTGAAAATCTGGCTATGTGGCAATAGTTTTACCCATGCATATATGTCAATTTTTCTGGCATCTCGTTTGCTTATTGAAAAGATACATCAGCCATGAAGGGCCTTTTTTAGATCAATACAAAAGAGCCTTGAATGACAAGAGCTGCTTGATTATTTGCTTCATTGGACAAATATTTTCTTGTGGTCACTTTGCAAAAAATTCCTTCTGGCTTGGTGCCATCTTAATACCATAAAAGAATGGGCTCGGGGCCTTTTAGGTATATACAGAGGCGGAACCAGAAATAAGGTGGGAGAGGGACTAAAAAAATGCTTTTTAGGAGGGGCAAAAAAACTAATTTTAAAGGAATTTGGAGACAAATTTAAAAATTCGGGGGGCTATAGACCGCCCCAAGGGTTGGAGTATTTCCGCCCCCAGGAATATAGTTAGTGTTGTGAAACAACATTAGTAAAACTGTTAGGTTTTATGTATTGGCTCATTTCGGCGATCAAAACATGGGTTATAACCAATTTTCATCTCAAAAAAAGAAACCGCGCACATGTGGGTGAAAAATTGCTAAGCCCTATATTGGAAACAAATGAAAAGAATTAGTACTTAATATAACACAGTTGGACCCTAATATATTAGTTTAAGCTTTTGGGTTGAATAATATTCTAATATGTGATTTTATTGAAAGAACTCCCTCAAAAATAAATCTCCCCATACAATCAACTTTGAAAAGATTTTAACATTCAAAATATGTAATCTTACTTTCAAGCTTATTACCTTACAATAACAGTAAAAATAATTATTAAATGCTACGTATATGTATTTTCATTTATTGTTTTATCTAATTATAATTTTTTACTACCACTTAAAAAATTGAGCACTTGAAAGTGCGAGAGTTTGTCTTTAAACATATTGCATTGTTAGTTCATTTTCTTCACTTTTTGTTTGTTGTCGGCAGCATACTCTCTCTCTAGCATTGGAAATGATGAGCTAGATGATTTATATCTTCTTTCTTTTTTTTCCTTTTCTTTGTATTGCTTTTTTCGTGGGCCATTGTGAGGTGACCATGCAAGAGATCAGCGACAAAATGTCAAATTTTTTTTTTTTTTTTTTGGAAGGAACAAAATGTCAATTAAAAACAACTATAATGATGCCATTTTTACACCCGAATCCTCTTTATTTTAAAAGAAATAGAGTGTTAAAATTTTTTAATTACAAAAATACTATTCATTTTTGAGTGACTAGCTTCTCCCTATTTCTTTTAAAATGAAGAAAATCCTTTTTCCATTTTTATATCAATGAGCATTTATTTTTAAAATCGTTCTCTCAACAACACCAAAAAAAAAACAAGAAAAGCTAAATTACTGACAGGAAAATATTACTGAGAAATGATGATTATAACCATTTTTCATCATGTCTGATTACTTTCAATTTCATCAGATATATTGTTCCTCTCCATCTAATGATCTTGTCATACGATTTTCTCTTCAATTCTTAGAGAATTAGTGCATTTCTTGAGTATTTTTTTATATATATGTGATCCATCTATAACATATTGACCCACAATAAGATGATGGAGAGTTGGCCTAAATGGGCACTAAATAAAAAGAAGACATCCAATAGAATTTAACCTGATGTCAACTAATTAATGGACCAAACAGCAAGTGAGACAGCACAGTAATTTTCTCCAAAAACATTTTTCGCTTTTCATTCTGTTAATTAATGAAGTCAAATCACAATAATAACATTACACATTTACTTTTTCGCTTTATGCTTAGAATTTGTGGTGACTTTTTCAATACCCAGTATCAATATTTTAGATAGTGAGTAAACTTTCCCACCTCATCTAGAAAAAGAAAGGCCTAAATATCAAAAGCTTGCATGTTCGTCATCCTCGTCCGACAGGACAAGAATTTAATGTAATATATGTACTCACGTATACCGCTTCCTAAACTGTTTTCATGTGAGCAAAATTTGTTAGTTTATGGACTGTCTCGATTCAGATTTCCTAGGTATTGTATGGGGTGTAATAATTTTCTTGGACTGCTCATTTATATTACAGGTATACTGTTTTCTAGCTAAATTAGGGCAATTCAGCTATTTTCAGGGGAGCAAATTTGTTAGTTTACGGCTGCCCAATTCAGATTTCCTAGGTATTGCAGCAATAAATTTTCTCTCAACCGGTTATTTTAAATGAACGGTTTAGATCATGCCAAAAAAAAAAGAGTTTAATGATTCTGGTGTCCAAAAAGAATGGTTCGAAGGTAATCAGGTGTACCTTCAATTACCATCCTATTATATTAGTGGCCGCAATGGCGGATAATAGGGGGGCTGCGTTAGGGGCAGCGCCCCCCCTTCAAGTCTTTAAAACAAAAAAATTTTTTTTTTGTTGACAGTAAGTAAAAAAAAAAAATTACAACCACGCCCCCCTTTTCACCTCACCCCACGCCTGACGCCCTTTCCCTTTCTCTGTTACGCCCCCTCCCCTTTCCTTCCCCAATCCCTAATCTCACTCTCCCTCACTTTTCTCTGACTCTCTAAGTCACACCCAAACCAGTGACCCACGCCCCCCATTTCTTTCTTTGATCCACAGTTGGAGAGCGGATCAGATGGCTCATCGCAAGAGGATACAATTTTAGATACTTTGTATTTTGTATTTTAGTGAATTTATTGTCTTTGTATTAATGCCTACATGTGAACTGATATATTAATTTCGGATTATTTTATAAAGTTGATAGTTATGTTTTTCTTTATACATATATATATGTTATATTTATATTTTGAATTGAATTACTATACTTTCATATATTATAATAAAAAAATAGTTATAAAAAGAAAAAAAATTGTCATTATATTTATTATTTTAGTGCCGCTTCCGCCCACCTTGGTAGCATTCCTGGCTGCCGCACTGGTGGCCACACCTCACTTAAATCACCCAACTCACTTTATTGTCTTTGTTTTGCATTGCTGGAACAATATGAATCATTCATTTAAAATAAATAAATAAATTATTGCACCCCATGCAATGCCATTGATGTGAATCCAGAGAGTCCCATCCAGTCCATATGCATGAGCATTTGAGAAAGATAGCTCTGTTTAAGAACAGAATCTGATAAAGAGGAGTATGATTGTTTGGAAATTGGCCAAAAGGACTAGATTCCCAAGGAGGCAAAGATCCAAGATTTTCAACGTTAAGGCATGTGGTGATCTCATAGTCCAAGCGTTTCCTTTCCTCTCCAATCATTTACACTATGCTATATATCTCTTCTTTGGTACCTATCACACCCAATCCTCTTGGATAGACACTACAGCTAGTTGTAATATATGTTGGGGTCCCATTGCGAAAAAGGGGAACAAGTCTTTCAAATATATATATAATGAAGAAGATGAAAAAGAAATGGAGGGGAAAAATAGAAGAGAAAGGGAAAAAGTGGGTTCAATTATTGCTTCCTATTCGTATGGTTCCATTGGCCGCCGACCATGATGTTAAACCATCAAGTTTGTAGTGCTATTATAGTCGGGATTGGGATTTTTAATAATTTTCTACTCAAATTATTAGCAATTTAAACAATACATTGTATGCAATTTAGACAGCATATATGAGGATTCAATTGTTGCTTCTTATTTGTATGGTTCCATTGATTGAACATCATGTTAAACCATGGTGTTTGTAGTGCTAGTATAGTCCAAGATTGAGATTTTCAGTAATTTTCTGCTCAAATTGCTATGAACTTAGATAGTACATTACTAACAATTTGGACAACACATGTGAGAGTTCAGTTATTGCTTCCTATTTGTATGGTTCGATTTATTGAACATCATGCTAAACCATGGAGTTTGTAGTGATATTATAGGTGAGGATTGGGATTTTTAGTTATTTTTTGCTCGAATTAGTAGTAATTTAGATAATACATTATAAGAAAGACTATATGAACCCACCTATGTCCAAATAAATTTTAGGATGTTCAGCTACCTACTCAAGCAATAACTGGTTTTATGTAATCTCTCTTATATACTGTCCAAATTATTAGAAATTTGTACCCAAAAAAAAAAATTGTTAAAAATCCTTATCTGCAAGCCAAAGGCCCTAAAAGCCTGGAGTTTGTGTTATCACCGACACAAAAGCCTAAACAGAGAAAAGTGGGATTCAGTCATGAGATTATACGTGCAACATGATGCATGTGCGTACAAGCGTGCATATATGCTTATTTGTTTCTTTTTGTGTTACATTTACCCAAAAAAAAAAAAAAAAAAAAAAACAGTTTCATTAGAAAGTCCAAACGCACAAATGAAATCCCATCCCTTTTAATTAATTTATATGGAAAACCCTTATTTGTTAGAATATTAATTTAACTAATTAAGTCCATTATTTCTTATAGGTTTAAGTTTTTTTGGTGATTTAATATAATACCATAATAAAATCATGAATTCGAATTCTAACTTCACAAGTTATCTCAATTTTAATTAAATATTTTAATTTAATAAGAAAGAGTATTAAAATATTAATTTAAATTAAATCTTCTGACTTTGTTTGATGGGCATGTTTGATTCCAGTAATCTCTATGAGACATTTCCCCTTTCACGGTTTCACCCATTTGAATAAAAATAAATAAATAAATTAGACAATTAAATAAATAAACCACAAGAAAAAAAAAGCAGCATGTCCCCATCATATCAGACCTGACATCAGGAACGTGCTTTTTCTTACCTGCCATCAAGAGGGTTTTGAACCTATGTTACTTTTTTTTTTTCTTTTTGTAAGCAACCTATGTTACTTTAAATCTTTTCTTATCCAGCAAACTGTACTTATTGCAGTATACTCCCCTAAATGCTACAAATTATTCTGGTATTACAAATTGAGGAATTTCCTATGATTGTTTATCGTACATAGACTCAGAATTCTGATCACATTTACAAGAAAAAGAATCAAGCTCGTATTCTACACCTTCTACTGCTCTTATAAATTCACCTACCGATTGGACACCATACATAGAGGCTTTGCTTGTTAAGTCTTTGAATACAATCCGGATCTTTAAAAAAAGAAAATTTATGTAGCCATCTGAGCGTAAGTACATTAAGCTTTGGTCTTTGTAATTCTTGACATAAACTTTTTTCAAAATTATTCCTCTTTTCATTTTTTCTCAATCAGACTATATGAGAGTCTTCGGTTTGAAAAAAAAAATGAAGTGAAGAGTAATTTTGAAAGAAGACTATGTCAAGAATTACAAAGACCAAGGCTCAGTGTACGTACACTCAGATGGGATGGCTACAGAAAATTTCTTTTTTCAAAGATCCAGATTGTGTGTAAAGAATTAACAAACACAGTCAGAATCAGAATTCAAATCAAATTTGACCATATCTACAAGAAAATAATCAAGCTCATATTTGACATGATTTACAAGGAAAGAGCCATTCAATCATAATTGGCAACCATCTATATATAAGGCAATTCTCATATGTAAAACATTGTAATCCCATGATTTATGAGATCTCTATTCTCTTGTATGTGTATATATCTTTGTCCGATTGGGTAAGTCAATATATAGAAAGAATTATTCCTTTCATTATAAACTATTTCTCATGAATAATGTTACATATTCAACTCTCATCATACTGTCACATTAGTCTTTATTAAAAAAAAAAAAATCTAGAGACTAATGAACACTACCACATCAACCCAGTAAAATGAGAGTTAAGTATTTAGAATTACTCATTTCGTAGTTAACTAGTAAATTCCTAACTACCTTATTCTAACTAGTGCTAGAGTTTTTTACCTATTTAACGTGTTCTTTAGAATAATGATACTCTTCACATTAACCACAAAGGGTTGGCTCAATTGGTAAAAAGTTGGGCTTTGAGTGCTTCTCATAGTCTCAAGTTTGAAACTCATTGAGTACAAACTGCCTCTTTAGGCCAGCCCCCGAGCGAAGCCCAAGATTCAACCGGTCTATGCTGAGAAGGGTGTGAGGCATGAGTCTTTGAAGTAGATACACCGGCTAAACTACTAAGAACATGTCACGTCAGTCGATGTGATAAATAAGTTTCAAGAGTAGCATTACTCAATTTGTTATTTTGTTTTTAGGGAAGAATATAACATTTGAACTGGAACTCATTAGCAATCTCCTCCATTTTTCTCAGCAGTCACTCACAACGCCATGTGCATGCTTGCACTCCAATTTTACTAGAAAGGCTAAAATATTGGCTTTTGTCATGAGAAGTTTTTGTAGAGGGCTAAAGTCAATTCATCTATTATGACGACAATGTAAGTGGAACCCTCTTGACAGGTATATATGCCGAACCTTTAATGCACTTGACAGAAAACAGTACCCAATCATTTATATGTTCATCTTTAGGCAAACATTGCATGTTAGATGTCTTCCATAAGCATCTAAATAAGAAATTTGTGGGACAGGGGAGCTGATCGACCTATAGAAATTAGACGTTTGAGTGCATGCTCAAGTGATCATGTAATGGACCATATTTGATTGATCACAAGCATGAAAAGAGGAATTTGTTTGTTCATTGCAAATTTTAGTTTATTAAGTTATAATTCTGAAAACCAATGCCTTAGCAAATAATAGAAGTAATAATAAATGCTAAAAATAAAAATATTCAGAATCATGAGACCCTCTGAAGTGCTACTCTGCAGCTTTTCCTATGAATAACATAAGTTGAAGCTAAATGCTTTCTGATCTAATGCATTAGGCAAATCCATCTTTTGATCGATGCTTTTAATATGACAACTTAGAACCTACTAGATGAGTAATAGATCATAAACATTCAAGGAAAATGACAAATTAACGTGATAGTCCATATGTGGCACATGGGTGAAAATATTAAGTAACAAGATCTGGCTGCCTTACCATAGTATTTATAGATCTTTGATTACAAAGGATAACCATGTACAAGTATTTGAATGTTTGAGATATAAAACATATTTGAATCAACTTATTTATCTCTTATCTATAGCTGGAACATATTTCTTATCTACTTTTGCATCGTCACTTGAAACTGCGGCTTGGCTAAGGTTGGTTGGCTGAGAGGATAGATGAGAGATATCGAGATATCCTTAACAGTGGTTGACGTGACAAGTGCCACGTAAACTACCATGTCATTTTAAAAAGAACTTGTAGTAAAAGTTGTATTATCAGAACTCTCTAAAACCCAATTTCCCCTTTCCCATAGCCTTAAACTCACCAACCTCAACCCAATTTCCACGTCAGTTTCATATAATAAAATATGTATTGAAATATTAAGCTGGTTTAACATTTAGAGAGTCATAACCTTGTTTAAGTTGAAGCAAGAGGAACACAAGGCTTGGCCTGATTTGCAGAATCATTGCACCACCAAGAAGAACAAAAGGGAAATGAAAAAATGAAGATACATCTTTCATTCAAAAATACAAACGCATCACAGAGGTTCCAAATTAATTAGTTGAAAGGCAAGAGAGAGAATATTGTACACCAAACGCGCCAACTATTCACTAATTGGTTGCCCCAAAAACAGGGCACCATTTTTAGCTATTTCCTTCTCTGTTGGAGCTAATATACACACTAATACTCAGCAACATTTGAAACACCACCTTGTATGCCCTTGCAGCAACACAAAACTGTATCAATTGCATGCACCCATTTTTGGATTTTTCTCCCTAGGTAGGCATTGCAAGCAACAAGGCATGAATACCAGAAAGCTTAGCTCTTAGAATTAGAAGGTGGAGGTTGATGCTGCTGCTGCTGCTGCTGGTACATGGCAGCCATCCTGCTGTAAGCATCCATGGTCATTGGCTGCAATAAATTGTGTATTACTCGCTATATTTACAATCTCATAGATCATCAGATTCTTGTACTAATAAAATCTCTAAAATTCTAACAAATGTTATCAGATCAACAGAGAGCAGAAGTAATGGCACCAAACTAACTGTGATTTAGCAACTGTTTGCTAAACTAACTGTTATAATTTACAAAGAAAATTTTGTGTACTTATCTACATTTAAATTTTTTATAAATCACTAGACATAGATTTAAGGAAAAAATAAATTTTACTCTTCCTCATGACAATGTCCATGGGTTTAACTTAAAAAATAAGAGGAAGTACTATATCTTTTACCATTACTATTTAAACTGTGTCAAGAACTATAAGCTACATATAATTGCTTATGTTTTGTCCTGATCTAAAATAGTAAACACTACTGTTGATGCAAGATTAAATATGATTTGACTAATGTAATGACCAGATGGAAATAAGTAAACAACAATTGACTTGGTCCTCGTAGTCCAATAAAACCAACTTGGCGCTTTTTAATCATTGCAAGAAAAGCCAAAGATAAAAAGGAAAAAAAAACAAAAACTTGGCAAAATCAATAATTGAATGAAGCAGTGGAAAGTAACTTTAATGTGATGGTCAACAGAATCTGACATGCGTACCTGTGATTGGCATGCGAGGAATGCGGACAAGTGGTCCGGCATTACCGCCGCCGAGGTGGCAGCTTGTAACCGATCACCGCCGGAGCCATCCCAGGAGGTCATAGGCATGAAGGCAGCAGGGTGAAGCACAGGAGAGATGCCAGTGATGTTGGGGCGGTTGATTGTGTTGATGTCCATCCCCATACCAAGTCCGATGCCCATACCCATCCCCATGCCTAGTGGAGCCATCATGGACATCGGAAGTTGTTGCATGGGCATTGGCAACATCATTGGTTGAATATTCATTCTGCTCATCATTTGGACTTGAGCTTGCAATTGTTTTAGATATTCAATTACTTCGTCAAGCATTGACGCCTTATCAGTCTGCAATAAATCAAGAAAGTATGCAGAATGAATACCAGTCACTGCAGGTGCTATAAAACTATTTAGTAGTCTGTCATAAACTTCATGGCTTGGAATGAAATTAATGTGGAATTTTGAAACGCAAAAAAGTATGCAGAGTCAATGTATATGCTCTAAAACTAGTTATATATATAGCATCACCAATTCAACTTGAACCATTAGCTAGTGTCTGTCATATTGTTCATGACTTGGAATGAAATTGGTTATGGAAATTTGCAAAGCTATTTGATGCAAGTAACTTCGCTTAACTTCCTATTCAGATCCTACTTAAGGCCCTCATCTCATTAGAGCATTTCCAGCAATGTTATGTAAAATACCTAACTAAAAAATGCAATTCTCTACTTTAAGTAATGTTTTTTTCTATACACACTTTAACAGATTCTCTACTTTCTTTAAATACTATTTCTCATTCTTTTTTTCAATGGCCATATTTTCCAACGGTCATGTTTTGTTCATTAGAGGCAAAGCAAAAGACATGGGTCCTAAGAAGAGAAACAATAAAATAACCAAAAAGTGTTGTTGAGAATGAATAAAATAAAGCAACATTAATCCACTATAGTAATTAGCTACAAGTTGAGAATTACTATAGCAGAAAATGTGTTCTACCTAATCTCAAGATAAGTTGTTGGATATAATTTTTTCCTTATATTAGCTAAATATACACAATACGGGGCTTTTAAAGCATCTGCCTGAGATGTTCTTACTATGTTTGGAGGATCCACTTTTTGTGTAGGACATACTTCTCTCTCTGCATTATAATTTTCCATGCTTTATGTACTTAAATTTTCTATGCAGAAGCCACAAGTACATACTAGGACTTCATATAAGTTAGCTGAGATAGAGAAAAGAAACCTGACCCCCAATGCAGAAACCTGTCTAATTAACCCCAAGCTAGCTTGTGAGCCTGCAAGAGTCAGCACCCGACATATTTGACGTTGTTACTTTTAAAGATGTGTACCACATAAAAAGTGACACACTCTCTCTGCTTTCTCTCCACAAAAAGTTGTTGAAAATTTAGATTAATAACATGGAAATAAGTGATTTCAGACAAACATAACTAGGCCTTACGGCCTATTGAAGCATTTGTTTGGGAGCAGGTCGTTGTCTCCATACCTAACAGCTTTCTGTCAAATTGTCCCCCATGGCATGCAACTAGGTGCATGTGTGGACTAGGATTCTCGGATTCAGTCCCACAATTCCCACAGCCATTTGTATGCAAAATAAGCTTGGACCACATCTATTGCATTCACTGTCGCCCATCTAATCTAAATCTTTCAGGCTATGGATAGTATCTTCATTAAAATGTGAAAATTAGAGGACTTAGGCGGTTTGGTAAAAAGTTTTGTTGTTGATTTTTGCTTGAATAATAAGTAATAAGAAGTGATTGATGTGATATAAAAGTGAAAGAATATTTGTATTTTTTGTGAGAAAAAAGTAAAGAAAGTTATTTGGTAATAAAAAAAAAAAAAAAAGTTGACTTTTTTTATTTTTTTGGCAAAATGAAAAAAAGGAGAGAGTGTTGCCAAACACACCCAACCTCATCCTTAGCTTTTCTTTTCTTTTTTCCTTTATTTTTTTATTTTTTTCATCAATGGTTAATTTGGCCATTTTGCCCCAGAAAGAGAACAAAAAAATTTTAACAACTGAAAAATATAATTTGAGTGATGATGCTAAGAGTACTACTACAATTTTTACTACAAACAAACGTGGTAGTTTACAAGATACTTACCACGTCATCGACTAAAATATAAACGGGAAGTTTGTAAGAGAGTTGTGGTATGAAAAGCATTTTCCTTTACTGCAACGAGTCTAAAATTAGGTTTCATCTTCATCAAAGATTAGGGGGTTTAATGCAGATTTCCTATTCTGTGTCATAAATCCAAGTAGCCTCTAGCAGACAAAATAAAACCTTAAAGAAGATCCACCCAACATAGTAAGAAAAACCCATGCCTTCAATAAATGAAATTCCAGATAACATTCCAAATAACAACATCCATCATGTTACCATCCCATGGAAATCATTCCTCATAATTATCCAGGGTCCCTGTCATCCGCCGACTGCATATTCAATGGAGGTGGTAACATGCAAGAGCAAATTACTAGTAGGACTGCTTTTTTAGGACTACTTTTTGTTGTCTTAGAAAAAAAAAATTAATAATAATAATAATAAAAGCATTAACAAACAACTCAACAAGCCAAAAAGCAAAAAAACAAAGAACACATCTTTTAAAAAACATTAGCAAACGAGCAGAAGGATTAATATAGCAAAAACAAAAGCAGTGACAGTACAAATGCTTAGCCAAAAGTAGCCGAGAAAAAAGCACTCAAGTCAAAAAAACAAATAATATAATAGTAAGAAAAAGGAAACACAGAAATGGTCAAATATGGAACTGCATATATACCTTACTCGAATTGGGGACCAGCTTCTGTAGTGTCTTCATTCTTTGATTTATTTTATCTCTCCTTTTCTGAAACAAACATAGATTAAATAATTTTAAATTGAATACAGTGCCAATAATCCTCCCCTATTTCCTATTTCATTTGACTACTTCCTTAATATATATATATAAAAACCAAGAAATTTGGGGCTGGGGTTTAGTGGGATACAATAATATCCAATCATTTTTATTTACTTTTTTATTCACTCTAATCATCATTTCAACTTTCCCAGATAAGTTGAAGCATAGTTATTAGTTAATGTCTTATCAGAGAGAAAAATACATACACGTTCAGATTGGTTATGAATTGCAGCAGCCCTACTCCTTTTAGTAGAAACAGAGGATTTCCCATTTCTCTTCTTTTTCTCCTCATCCCCTGCCTCCCTCTTCACAAATTGTACACCACAAAAAAAATAAATAATAAATAATAATAATAAATCAGACTAAAAATAAACCAAGTTTTTGAGATAAAATAATATAAAAAGCTGTAAAACAAGTTGCTTGCCTGAGGTGGGCTATGGCAAACGGAGTCATGGTCATCGGCGGTGGTGGTGGTGGCGGCCTTTGTGCAGGGCTTGCCGGCGGAGCTGGTGTGTTCCGGGGAGCCAAGCGACGTCGTGGAAGTAATCCCAAGACCGAGTTCCATCTCACACGTGTCGAGAGTTACATGCTGACTATCCATCCCACACGTGGGGCTCCCAGTGACGCTCTGGTCTCTGCTGCTCCAATCCCCCGCGGGGACACGCGCCTCCGACGCGCGTTTCCCCGCGAGGATCACGTCCACGTCTTTCCCGTTCGTCCCACTGCACGACCCCACACGTGTGGAGCACCCGACCACGCACGTGCCGAGCCCTTGCCCCTGATCAACGTCGGAGGTCCTGTTGGAACAGGGCACGAGAGCGTCCATAGTCCTAGTAGTAGACGCGTCGGCGTCGGCGTCGGCGGCTCCGGCGCGGTGGTGGTGGTCGAACCATGGAACCAAGTCGTCGGCGGTGGCATCGGCGGCACCGTCGAATGGTTTCCGGTGGGGAGGAGGAGGAGGAGGCAAACGAGTGGCTTGGTTCACTATAGATTCCAAAGTTCCGCTAGCGCGGGGCTTTTCCCATGTAGTAGTGTACTTGGAAACAGAGGTGGTGCAGGGGGTGGACTTTACGGGGACGCGTGGTGGACCTAAGCCGTGCATAGATAGCTGGCCGTTCTCCCATGTCAGCTCTGCAACTTCATAGTCTAGCCTGCGTCAGCATACAAAAAACATTAATTTATTATATATATATATATGCTAAAATACGCAGCACAACAGGAAGAATTAATTAATTAATTCGAGCCAATAAATATGTTGTACATGGGGACATCAGGGGCAGTGGAATTGGAGTGAGAGCGAAGAGAGAGCCTGGCGGGGACGACGACGTTGGGATTGTCGTCGAAATCCCAGCTGGGGACGCACTGGCTCATTTTGGACGGAGGAGTTGCCGGCGGCAACGGGTGTCTGGGGGGAAGGAGAAAAGGGTATTTTCTCTCTTTCGCTTATGTTTTAGCCTTAAATCGGATTTCATGTGTTCGAGGGAGAGAGAGGGAGAGAGAGGAGAGGAGAGAGAGATGGGGGAGAGAGAGAGAGAGAGAGATTCTAGTCCACAGGTACAGAATACAGAAAAAGTTTCATTTATTTATGGAGAGAGAGAGAGAGATCAACAGGAGAAGCTTTGGGTATCTATAGTATGACTTTGACTACAGTCGCAGCGTATGCTTTATACCTTTATCCATAAAAACATATTTATATTATATATAATTAAAAAAAAAAAAAGTGTGAAGTATCTTTGCAAATTGCAGAAAGGTGTGAAATAGGTATTTTGTTCTAGTAAAATATATATATATATATATATAGGGGAAAAAAAAAAACACGTCAACTTTCCAAACTGGTTCACTTGTCAATTGTCATCTTTTACGAGGCTTTTAGGTTCTGTTCATATTACAGCCTTCGAGGACATTGGATTAGAAAGACAAAAGTAGGGTATATTTGTTAATTTATTTAGGGGGTATTTTTTGTTTTTAGTTTGAAAAGTTATTTTCAATTAATTTAAAGGAAAAAAAAATTGATTTGAGAAGTGTTTCTGTATTTGGGATTGTTTGTTAATATTTTTTACTTAAGAAATAAATAAATACTTATTTTGCTAAACAAAGAAAAAGTATATTTAAAATTGTTACCTCTACTATAAAATAATGTCTTCTTTTCTTTTCTGAAACAATAAATATCTTTTATTTTCATGTCATTCTTATTTTAGAAATGATTCATTTTCTTTCATGGTCCTTTTTTCATTTTTTTTTTATTTTTTAAAATTATAATTTGACTCACACATACGACTCATAAATCTAATAATAATATCAAAATGTATGATGAAAAAATGACCAGAGAAGATGATGTACAGCAATTCCCTTCTTACTTTCTTTTCTTCTTTTTTTTTTCAAAAAGTTCATTGAATATTCTACCAATGTAATATAAGAGAAAAATGTAAATTTCACAAATTTAATGGTTGATTTGAAAAATGAACTAATTGAAAATAAAATTATCATATAATTGAGATAATGTTGTAATGAAAATCAGCTCTTTGATTTTTTTTATAAATACTGATCCAACGGTTAATTTTTACCGCAAGATCATCAAGTTATGTAACAGTTATAAAATAGTTTACTAAATAACATTTTTCATATAAAAATGAAAGATATTTTGACAAAGTTATCATATTAATTTTTTTTATTAATAATTATGTCATACATTCATCTTTTTTATTACTAGAGAGGGCATACGTTTATTTTTGGTAAGTCAAGGAGAGGAGAAATTGGCCTAAAATTTCAGAAAACAGTATGATCTATAAATGGTATAAAATATATTCAATTCGAACATTCACCGTCATGTTTCACCATATTGAGATTCTTTATTATTAGGTTTGAATATCTCTAAAATTAGAATTCCTTATTATTAGAGTGTTCAAATTCTATTAAAATTTGAACAATTTAAGAAAAAGTATATATATTACTTTCAAATTACCACTTCATTCCTCCAAACTACCAAATGTATACAACGACAAAAATACCCTTCATAAAATTATAAAAATTATTAAAAAAATAAAAACTAAAAATATGTTTTTTTTTTTAATTAAACTAAACAATTAAAAAAAAAAAAACAGGGGGTGGCTCTTTGCTCACATGGGGTGGTTCGGCCACCCCCTTAATTTTTTTTTCATTATTTTTTTATTATTTTTATAGTGTTCAATTTTTTTAAAAAAATTTATAAGAATATTTTTTACTTATTAAAAAGTTTTTAATGTTATTGTTTTCTTTTTGCTAGCGTTAGGAGACTGATATTTTTTTTATAATTTAAAAAAAATATTTACACAACTAATAATTTAAAAAATACAAACTGTACAGTCTACTTATCTCGAACAGTTGAGTCTCACATTCTTAGATTACGCGAAACAAGCGGGCTTTGCAAAGCCTCTCTTAGACTATTCAAATTTGACAACCTCTTTTAGCTCTTCAAATCCTGTCGATCAAATTGGTCTTAAAACATAGAAAAGTTGCCGACTCAAGCAGGCCCTGTCCGGCATCCCCGTTAAAGTTCATCAGTTGTCCAAATGATTTGACCTTCTAATTGTTAGTTAAGATGTCGCCGTGATAGTTTAGACAAAGGGGGCCATTTAAAAGGTCATTCAACTACTTGTCAATATTACCAAAAATAAAAAATAAAAAATAATCGTCAATACGTTTTTGGTTTACGAAGGGTCTATATAAAACAACAGAAATTATTAATCCACGAAAGAGAGAGGAAATTACCAAAAAAAATAAAAAAATAAATAAAAAAAGAAAGAAGAAGAAAGACAGCGGAAAAGGGGGAGAGCAAAACAAAAGCAAATATTTGAGTCTGTCATCAACGGGGAACAAAACAAGTCTCTGACATAGCCAAAACAGAAACACTTTTTGCCAAATTAGCCCATAGTTTTAAAAATAAAAATAAGAAATAATTTTAGGCAAGCCATCTCGAAAGTCACGTCTTGTTTTTTTTAACATAGATAATTTTTTACACGACTTAGGACCTGTTTGGGATTGCGATTTTAAAAAGTACGATTTTAAAAATAGCGATTTTAAAAAGTGCGATTTAAAAACGTAATTTTTGTAAACGCAATTAAATATTTGGCAAAATCACAGTTTAGCATTTAAAATCGCAGTTTAACATTTAAAATTCTGCGTTTTAAAAAAAGCACCCCCTTAGCTGCGATTTGAAAACGCAGATTTTCTGCGTTTTCAAATGCAATTTTTTAAAAATGCAGTTTCCAAACAATCCAGTTTTTACAATTTTGTTTAAAATCGCACTTATTACTTACGAAATCGCTTACCCAAACGCACCCTTACAAATTTAATATAAAATCAATAAATTAAAAATTTAACTTGTTTAGTTAAATATATTAAGTTATTATTGATATATATAGTCTTATATTCATATCTTAACACAATTTGAACGTGACACCTGATATTTAAGGATGATAATTTTAAAAAAAATTCGCAAATTTGAGACAAACTCAATATAAAATTAAAAAATTAAAGTTGAATGATCTAATCTATTTATATTTATACTTAGATACAATTCAAACCCAATACTTAAATACGAACAACCATCCCTAAAAAATATGTGCTAATTAAACCCACTTTAATTAATATCTAATTAAACCCCACACACAAACACGAATTACCATCCATAAAAGATATGTGCTGATTGAACGCACTTTAGCTAATATCTGGATTAAAGTAATCATCAAATTTTAGGGTTAATTTACACATCTTGCCAAAGCTCATCGTAAATAACATAGGACAAGGAAAAAGGCAGGCTGGTCCAAACCACGTCAGGGCCGAGCCGCATATATTTTGAGTCGGTCATCAAGGGGCTTTACCAGCTTGGAACATTGAATTTTCTGGGCCTTAACATTTTGTTGTCCACTCGTCCTAGATTTGCGGTCTCCTCCATTTGTTTTGCATTGAACCGAAGAAAAAAATCACTTGTCCACTTTGCAGACAAGAGCTCTGGAGAAATTACATTTACCCCTCTCGATTTGTAATTTTTTTTTAATCTTTTAATTTGGTTAATGTGTCATATCAATCTAGTATTGACGTTGCAATGTCCCTTTTTTACCCTTAAAAAAATAAAAATGCCCATTAAAAAAAATAAAAATAAAAACCTTTTTATTTTTTGGACTTTTAAGGGTATTTTTGTCTTCTTTGAATGCAAAAGGAGATCATTGCAATCACAATGATAGATTTGTAGGCTACATTAGCCAAAGTAAAAGATTTGAGGATGGAAGAAGACATTGCAACAAAGATGACAAATTGATAAGGCTAAATGTAGTTTACACTATATTTTATTATTATATTGGTGGACCATGTATATATGGTATGGGTCTCCTCTCCAATTTGTGATTGAGAGGAAGCATTTTTTGTTTTTTGTTTTTTTTTTTTTCTATTCAATGCGAGAAAATGGGGACATTTTTTTTTTCTTTTCTAATTAAATGGGAAAAAGGGTTAAAAGGGAGGATCTTTCTCACTTCTGATGGGGAACATTTAAACATAAAGAGTTGTTGCAATAACTTACCTTGGCCAAAAGAGCACCAGGAGCTGAAATTGATATGTAGTTCATTTGGCTTTCAATCTGTTGGTAAATTTGGAAAGCAAGAAATTCAAAAGCATTTGATAAGGTGGAGCTTGAACCTTGGTGGACTATTGCTAAAAGCAAATGTCCATAAATCTGATCATATTGTTAAAACAATAATAAACATGCCAGAAAATTAGAATACAAATAAATAATAGTTATAAAGATTATAAATATATACCTACGAGGCATCTCCTTGATATTTTTGAATCAATTGTATTGTGAAATAATAGTTCCAAGTGGGTCTTCCCCTCCTTACTCCTCTCTAAGTATGGCTGTCAATGGGGCAAATCAAATTCTTCCATTAAAGAATACAGGTTTTGTTTATGTGGAGAGGAGGGAGACCTACCCTATAAATAGAAAATTGTTTAGAGTTCATTCATCACAAATTCCTAACCCTAATAAGGTTACAACTTACAAGCCTATATATTGTGTAATGCTCCACAATTAATTAACTGATAATTAATTCTGAGTGTCACCACTAAACCATAATCGAGATTAAGGCAATTGATTTTTTTTTCTTTGAAACTATTAACATTAATCATTACAACCATAACACCTACTAAGTAACCATCACATCAATTGTAATTCTTACAAAATATTTACCACCACCATAAAGTAGATCTAGATTGTATCTTAATATACAAAATCATCTTAAATCTTTAAGCCTGTAACTTCACCCGAAGGCACTAATTGCCATAAGTGGTCTATGAGTTTCCATAATAAGTCCTCAGGTGATATAGTCTCGATAATATCACGTCAAGCAACCTCATCTTCTCAAGGTCTTCCTTGCTCAAATCCTTGTGTTGGCTTCTCCGTAAACAAATTGTTTTACATGTAGAAAATAATGAAACCGTAAGAACACAACTTAGTGAAAAGATCACACGTGAAACATAGTTATGTTGTGAACCTAATCATTTAGAAACATATGAATAAGATTACATATGCAACAATTTTTCTCAATATGGAAAAGCAAAAAATCATGTAATGCACCAGTACGTATAGTATATAATTATATCACAATTCATTGTAGCATATCTGCATCCTTAACTCCTTCACGGTAGGGTTTACACATCCAAAATGATATATGGTACAACCCCAGTGCCCCAAGTGAGATACATAGCCAAACATCCCCTAGTTTCTCGACTAAGTTAGACCCTAGTGATCCACTCAACTAGTGATGACACAGGGGTGACCGCACCCTTTCAGTGGTTGCATTGATCACAATTGCCCTCGAATGTAAGGTAAAACTCACTTCTCACAACATCTGGGTCATAGGGTTAGTCTATATAATCTAGTAAGCACATACTACAAATTTATTTCACAATAAGTTGTACATTATTTAACAAAGGTGGTCATGTCATACAAGCACATTATAATTTCATTTCTCATGCAAGATAGCCACGTGAGAGTCACACAGTCATTTATTTCACAAATCATTTAACTTTACTATAAATTCAGGCTCACAACATTGAATCATAAAACATTTCATGGCAGTACAAATATGCACATTTTATATCAAAAATAGGTATGATAAAAAGGTTTTAATCCAAGTGTAGGCTCTGGGAAAGATGGATAAGGACTATCTCCTGAAGCTTTTGAGAGGTTGTTAATGGTAGGTTTATAAAGTTAATAATTTTGTAGTTCTAATACATAAATGTTACAACTTAAGTGTTTAAAGGTGTTAGATGAGTTAAATGGTTGGCCTTTTTGAGTCTTAGGGACTTTAGATGTAACACCCCGGTCTCATATTGGGAAGATGAGAAATAGCCCACATAGAGTGGATGATTTATAAAGAGAGTCATGAGTGTTAAGTCCCACATCGCCTAGTTACTAGGTAAAACTGGGCTTTATAAGTGATTCTAGGGAAACTCCAAAATCGACTAGTCCTTTTGGGGTGATAGCGCAGATGTGGCTAGTGCTTTTCTCTGGATCGTTACAAATGATATCAGAGCCATCTAGTAATGCCAGACCATATGTTACTAGAACACTGCATGACGTGGCCCTGACGAGGACGTCAGGAATTTAAGAAGGGGAGTTTGTAACACCTCGGTCCCATATTGGGAAGATGAGAAATAGCCCACATAGAGTGGGTGATTTATAAAGAGAATCATGAGTGTTAAGTCCCACATCGCCTAGTTACTAGGTGAAACTGGGCTTTATAAGTGATTCTAGGAAAACTCCAAAATCGACTAGTCCTTTTGGGGTGATAGCGTAGATGTGGCTAGCGCTTTTCCCTGGATCGTTACATTAGTGGCATCACCAGAGCTAATAATAAGTTTTTCCGGAGGTTGAAGATGATCAACAGTCTTCTGATCGATCACTATTTGATCAAGGATTGAGAATTGAACAATGCTCAGTGATTAATCACCACTTGACTAAAAAATGGATTTTGGCTAGTTTGAAGATTATGGTTATGTTTTTGACTAAATAGACCCTTCTAACGTTAGAGTATTTCGCAGAAGACAAAGTTGGTGAGTTCAAGAAAGTTTACCAAGAAAACCCTTACAACTAAAATGAGTAAAATTCACATGGAAACTATTTACTAAGATTTTTGCATATTTACTTTGATAATCAAACATACATATTTTATATTGACATGAAATACTTATTATAAATGTTGTGAACTCTACATTTTGTGCAAATAGAATATTTCAAAAAACGAATTATTAATTGTGTGAGTTTTGTAAATTTATGCATGGATAAGAAATAGTTAATATTTTTATATGATATGGCTATCATTGGAAAATGTGCTAAGTCTAGAACATGTGCATATTAGTAATTCGGTTTGACCCTATGATCCACGTATAGTTTATGTTAATTACCTTAAATTCAATGGTTGGAAGTGATCAACGCAACTATGTATAGATGGTGGTCACGCCTTGCGGCACCACTAGTTGTATGGATCACTCGATGTTGGATTCAGTCAAACTAGTGATGATTGAACATTGTACCTCATCAAGGCATTAACGTTGTACCATATGTCCCACGAGAAGCACAAACCACACTGTAAAAGGGTTATGGGTACGAATAAACCATATGGATGATGTTATGACTTGAACACATGTGATATCATATATGTTAGTAGTATAATACATCAACATGATTTTCTACTTTGTTTATTCGACAAGAACCCTTTTGCATGATGTTGTATGTAATTTCTCTTATTTCTATTCTTAAATGATTGGGTTCACTACATAAATGACATATTTTTCATGTGCTAACTCTTAAGTCATAGATTACATTTTATCCATTTTACCTATAAAACATTATAGTTGGTCAGTTCATAGAAGATGGTGAAGCCGAACCCGCCTAGGAGGTTGACCTTTGATGACCTTGCTAGGTTGGCTTTTGAGACCACCCCTGAGTCGATGGCTGTTGTAGAGGCTAGTGGCCAAGAGACGGGCATCACGCTTTTGGGATTTTTGTATATGTGGTACCTAAGGTACTCGCGTCCTTGAGGATTTTATTTTAATGGACCTTTAGTCATTTCTATATTTGATGTATTTTTTATCCAAACTATTAGACTTATGTATTATTCGAAGCTCTAGATTTGGGGATTGGTCTATAACCGACATACTTATATTATCTTTAATCTTTAAATTATGTTATGATGTTTTAGTATCTTGCTCTCGTTATTAGTTTATGTGATGTAGTTGTGTAGCTATCTATCTATCTTATTGTGAAAATAAAAAGAGATTTATCTTCCCTTACATTGCTCTTTGATAAGGGAGTCTATGTAATTCTTCAAGTTATGTACTAATTAAATAAGCTCTGGTATGTTACAATAACACTTCAAATTAATTAATTTTGAAGACGTTACACAAAGGTGACCAACTGCCCTAACAAAACAACAGAGTGGTCACACCACTCCATAATTGGAGTGGTTTCATAAATTTCATTCAAAAGTTATTTTTTTTTATTTGAAAAAAGAAAAAAGAAAAGAACTACTTCATTTTAAAAGTCTACTTTGTATACCAAAAGTGGCCTTACCCTTTGACAAAAGCTACCAATTATTGAAAGACTATCTATCTCTGACAAAAGCTTGACATAAAAAGAGAAACCAGAAGCAACTTCGAACATCCCTATAAACAAACCCGGATTACCCTAAAACTGCGGTAAGCAGCTCGGTAGGAACACAATTCCGGCAAGGGGAAGTGCTTTCAAAAGCCCACAGAAACAGAAAATACCTGTTCAAAATGTGCGTCCTTCTGAGTCATATTTCACGCCACAACAAAATCGTTCTCGGCGGAGGTTTTTTTTTTTTTTTTTTTTTTTTGATAAAAAATTATAATAATAATACTTATATGTTACTTCATGTCTCTTTTAGTATTTTCCTAGTAAATATGCAATTTTTTATCTTTTAAATAAAAGTTGGAGTTCACTTACTTCTCTAAAATGACACTGAAAAGAACATGAAATAAATATAAAAGCATTACTCAAAAAAAAGTACACATATATTTTCTCTATTTATCATTTTATATTGATATTTTTTTTTTTCAAATTATCATTTGTGTCTATGTGTCGCTAAATTATTAAAATAATGTCAATGTCTCCTACCTATAAAAATACCCATCATTTTTTTAAAAAAAAAATTCTTAAATTATAACAAAAAAAATAAAAGTAAAAAAAAAAGATTATTTTAAATTATAAAAATACACGAAAAAAAAAAATAAATAAATAAATAAAACCCAAGGGTTTCGGCCATTTTAATTTTTCGTTTTATTTTATTGTTTTATTTTTTTTTATACAATTAATTTTGTTTTATTTTTTCGTTAGTTATTTATTTATTTATTATTCAAATTTATAAAAATAATTTTGTCTTATTTTAAAATTTTTTTAAGGTTATTTTTGTATTTTATCAGCCTTATTTTAATAGTTTATATTTTATAAGAGACCTGGACAATTGGCAGTTCGACGAATTGACCACGGAATAATAATTTGACGTGTACTTTTCCCAAAGAATCCTTTAATATAAAGAAAACGACATAACTTTGGATTTCTTTTTGAAAATAGTAATAAAATAATAAAAGATGGATAATGAAAAGGAAAAAAAGGAAAAAAGAGGCCCTGAAAAACTTATCCGTCCACAAAAAGTCGAACACGCCGAACCTGCGGTGTACTTTGAATAACAGATTGTGTCACCGCTTCACGTGAGACAAATTTAAGAACTTCAAAAGGGTTACAATCGTCATTATAGCCTAACCAGAATACTCATTTGCTAATCATTTCTCTCACTTTTTTTCTTTTCTTTTCTTCTTTTTTTTTTTTTTTTTGGCTGAGTTGCTTAAAAAAAATGTTTAGAGTTAGTTATCACTGTTAATTTGTTTTGGGGTTTTTTGGTTTTTTTGGTTTAAAAATATTTTAATGCAATATAAAAGTAAAAATTGTTTTTTTGTTTGAATTATTAGTTAATGTTTTTGTCTAAAGATGAGAAAATAAAAATTTTAACAAGCAAACACATTTTACTACAACTTTCTTATTATTTTATGAGAAATGAGCATCATGTGAACCATAAGCATTTTAATTACTGACAATGTTAAGTGAATTATTACATTAATTTATAAACGTAATTAATGTGATTAAATTATCATGTGATAATTTACATTTTAGTGGAATAAGATTTTTTTTCTTTCAAATGAAATGAAAAGTATTCATTTCATTATTAAGAATATAAAATTAATATTGACACGTTTTTAAAAAAATTTAAATAACGAGAATCATTTACACAGTTAGATGTACCAACTTTAAATCTCGATCATAAAATAAATAGTCTTAATTTTATTATAATAGAGATGATCATTGTCCTATTTTAGTCGTTTGGCCGATGTGATAAGTACGATGTACACCGACACATTAATAGGTAAAAGAGTCTTATAAAAGCCTAGACTATCCTTAACAGCCCTCAACTGCTTAAAAATATCATTTTATAAAATTCCAAAGGTTTCTAATCCCATCCTATTCACAAAGAAATCCAGAGATACAAAAGACAAACTGCAGATTACTTAAAGTTTTCATTTATTAGAATTTCCTTGAAGCCAAATTCTAACAACAACCTCAATAAATAAAGAGAAAAATGTCAGATTCGGCAGACACAAACCCTAATCACCCAAAACCAAATCCAACGCAATCAAAGAGGGCCAGAGCAAGACCTCTGAGCCTCCCAGACATTTTTTTCAAAGACCAGGAAGCTCTCAAGCATGCTATTCACCAGATGCAGCTCCACCACCACCACCACCACCAATCCTCTGTCGCCACGTCGCCGTCTCCTTCCTCCCCAACAACCTCCTGCTCGTCGTCTTCCCACGACCTCACCGCCCTCTCCCTAGACCCCCCGCACCGGATCCCACCTCCCTCCTCTCCGACACTCTTCTATTGCGCATCGTCTCCAAGCTTCCCGTCTCCCAATACCATTCCAATTCTTTGGTCTGCAAGCGCTGGCTGTTCCTTCACGGTCGGTTGGTGCAATCGCTCAAGCTATTGGACTGGGGGTTTCTCGACTCGGGTCGGATTTTTCGCCGGTTCGCCAACGTCTCGGACGCCGATATCGTCCGCGCCTGCATCCGGTCGCCCCGAAACTCAGGCATTCTCGTGACCCACAAGGCCGTTTCGGTCCACGTCGATTCGAATTTCTCCGGAAATGGGTTTATCGGGAAGGCCGATTTCTTGCCGACCCGGGTTATTGACCAGGGGCTCAAGTCGCTGGCCGAGTCGTACCCGAATCTCCGGAGATTGGTGGCTATCGGAGCGAGCGAAGATGGGTTGTCGTGGGTGGCCAAGGAGTGTCAGATACTGCAGGAATTGGAGCTCCATTGTTGTGGGGATTTGAGCTTGAGAGGGATTTCGGGGTTTAGGAACTTGCAGATTGTGAAATTAGTCGGTTGGGTTGATGGGTTTTACGGCTCGGTGGTATCGGATATCGGGTTGACGATATTGGCGCAAGGGTGTAGGCGGTTGGTGAGGCTTGAGCTGTGCGGTTGCGAGGGAAGCTACGACGGGATCAAGGCGATCGGGCAGTGCTGCCAGATGCTCGAGGAAATGATTCTGAGAGATCACAGGATGGATGACGGGTGGTTGGCCGCTTTATCGTATTGTGGGAATTTGAAAACTTTAAGGCTGCAGTCGTGCAGGAGCATCGACTCAAGCCCTGGCCCAGACGAGCATCTGGGATTGTGTCCGATGCTGGAAGGCTTGCATTTGCAGAGGTGTCAAATGCGGCCACGGGATCAGCACGGCGTGAGAGCACTGTTTTTGGTGTGTAGGGGGGTTAGGGAGATTGTGATGCAGGATTGTTGGGGGTTGGAGAATGAGGTTTTCGGCTTTGCTGGTATTTGTAGGTATGAGCTCTCTTTGTCACTGTGTTGTACAGATTTATTACAATTATGGAGTTCACTTTTAATGTGTTTAAATATTGTATGGTGATTGCGCTTGTTGTTTTTAGTTGAAGAGAAAGTAGCTGTTACTGTATGACTAACAAAGTTCTTGTATTAGTTAGACATTGTATGCTCAAAAGTGTGAGAAAAATATACATTGAGAACAAAAATCAAATTAAAAAAAAAAAACTCAGTGCTACTCAATAGTTTCTATTTTAGCACCTAAAGAAAACCAAACAAAACAACAGTAGTCATTCCTTTGGAAAATATTCTTGTTAGTGTGAACAAGATTTTTATGACTGTATTTGTTTGCCATAGACATTTAAAGCTTCTAACTGACCTGGTGAGATATAATTTGGGGTGCCCCAAGATTTAGAAGAAATTTTTTTTTAAAAAAAAATACAAGCCCTTGTCCCTTTTAATTTTGCACCCAAGGGGTTGGCTCCAGTGGTAAGGGCCTTGGTTTTTGTGGTAGTCTCATGAGGTTTAAGGTTCGAATCCTCTTAGATGCAAACAATTTTTTGGGGCTAGCCCGCCGGCAAAACCGGAGTATTACCCGATCTGTGTAGAGGGGGCGCTTTACACGGGTCCGAGGTTTACCTGACAAATGGTGGGTTCACGAAGTGGCCCTGCTTTGAAAGGGTTCCTCGTCATAAAAAAAAAAAAAAAAAATTTGCTCCCACAGCTTATAACTCTTTAAGTCAGGCTGTAATTAAACTTAGAAGAAAACTTCATGGAAAAGCTTACTAGCTATGTACTTGTGGATGAAATGTAGAGTTTTTTTTTTTATAAGTAATAAGCTAATCCCATTAATAGCGTAAAACGCCCTAAATATATAGAAAGTATATAAAATGAATATCTCACTAGAGAGAGCAAAACGAACAAGGAAGTCACTAAAGCTAAGTGACGGAGGAAAAACAAACGTCGCCGTCCAAAGATACAAAATTTTAAAAAACAATGATAAAATTTTCCCCAGCATTGATATGAGGTGAACTTGAAAAGCAGCCATTACAAGATGTTAGGAATTCTTTGAAATCAGATTTTGTGAGGTGTTATATCCTTTGACTGAAACACTAGTATTACTCTTCCAAAACATAAAAACTAAAAGCGATTTGAGAAAGTCTTGCTCTCAAAGAAATAAGGTGCAGTGAAAGTTTATGCATTGTTGAGGAGAGCTCCTTAGTTGGAGTCTATATACACAATAAAATGTGATTCAATCCTGAAACGAAAAGGCCACAATAATGAGGTCAATTGTTGAAGGAAATTACGTATTAGGTGCCCCAGCTTATTAATATGAAAGGTTTAGGGTGTGTTTGGCAACACACTCCCCTTTTTTTCATTTCTCTCAAAAAAAAGTCAACCTCTCTTTTTCCAATTACTAAACAACTTTCTTCACTTTTCTCTCACAAAAAAAATCAAATCTTCTTTTACCTTTATATCATATCAATCACTTTTTATTGCTATTCAAACAAAAAACTCACAACAAAACTTTTTACCAAATAGACCTTTAGTAACCTAAGACATATTTATTGTCTAGAGCATGTCTTTTAGATATTCCAAACCAGTACAGTATGTCTGTATGTGTAAGAAAGAACCCTAGGTATCCCTGATTCCTCTGTAAGTTGGAGGGCTCCAACTTAGTGGCTAAAACTTAAAGATACAATACTATGACTTAAAAAAACCTTAACATGATTCTTTATACAAGAAGATCTCTAAGTTTGATGTGTGTCCTTGCACTGGGTTTTTCCTAAAGCAAGTCAGAGAACATGTGAGAGATTGAGATGAGTCTGAACCAATGTTGAATAAAAACATGTTATGGACATGGTTTCTCCACAGCTGGAAATGCATATAAGGTAATGGTCACAATGCAGGACCTTCATCCCCCCCAACCCCCCGATGTTATGAACAGAACAGATACAGTAATTTAGTATAAAAGAATAATGAAATTGACATAGTAAGTGCTCAAATAAGTGGAGTTCTTTTACTGAAGCTGTATCAGTTTGCCAGATGACCATGTTTTTAAGATCCTCGGGGATCAGTAAACTTTTTTTTTGTAAGTAAAAAAAAAAAAAAGGGTAAACTAGAGAACTAAAAATTTGGAATTTAAAGTTTTCATCAATGTGAATACATAAGAAAATATTAATTTGAAGAACGATGTAGAGTTAGTTGCGATGTTCCAAATAAGTGTTCTCTAGATGTTTTATTACAAAAGGAGGACTTCTCTATAATTTTCTGAAGGCTGCTGGAAATTGAGATGTGATAAATATATTAGCACAATTTACTTCTTGGAAAATTTAGTTCAGATTCTCAAGAAATCAAGATAGCATTTCCAGTCAAGCCAGTGGTCTTTGGATTGAAATGGCATCTCCACCACCCTTGAATCATTTGAAAAATGAAGTCATGCGTTCAAACCTGTACAGTAACTTGACTTATAGTTTTTTATCAAAAGAAAAGAAAAAAAAAATACATTTCCTGCAATCAATGCTAGAAATTACAAACGTCCTATCTGTATGCACTATGCCTAAATGTTATACACAAAGCTGTATTTGGGTTGAAGAAATCAATGACAATTTCCACAGTAATCCATATTTCTTGCAATGGTATTTGAGGCCTTTGGAGATTGGTGTTTTTGTGTGTGTGTGTGTGTATTTCTTTAAAATTGATGTTGGTTATGAATATGATGGAAAATGGAATGTGTTTGTGCGCTCTCACGTTTGGTTTTCTTTCATACAAATCTAATTTTTTTTTGTTAGCCTTATAGTTTATGCTCTTCATCTTCTGGCTTTGAAGAATTTTTTGTTTGAGGCCATAAATAAAGCCAGATGAACTCGTCAAATAGGGCCTTTACATTCATGATAACGGCTCCTCTTTATATGGATGGTCATCCATCATTTAGGACTTGGCAAGGTGTGCTTTTACCATGGGTAGTTGGTAACTTGGTATACAACATTTTGATACAATGTCTAGTGAGGAAACTAATGGCTGCTTATTTGAAATCTTGTATATTATAGCCAAGTATTGTTGATTTGAAGTTTTGAATGAAAATGTTACTTTTCTCCTTTACTAGGGGGGTGAAGTTGCTTTATTTGGAAGGATGCTCATTGCTGACAGTGGAAGGTTTGGAGTTGGTAATCCTTTCTTGGAAGGAGCTTCAAAGACTTAGAGTAGTATCATGTAACAAAATAAAGGACAGTGAAGTGACTCCTGCCCTGGCAGCCTTGTTCTCTGTTCTTAAAGAGTTAAAGTGGGGACCAGATTCCAGGTCTCTCCTCCAATCAAGTCTTGCTGAGACTGGTTTGGGAAAGAAAGGTGGTCGTTTTTTCAAGACTTTTAAGGGTTGAACTTGCTTCTTGAATCTGTGCTTTAATCAGTGAAACTCAGATGATTTACATGGCAGCTGCATAATAATTCGGCAACACAACACACTCCCTGCTACATTGTAGACTTGTAGTCATTATCTTGTCTAATTTGGAGGTTTATCATCATGATAACAGAGGATGATTTGCGTTCTTGCTTTCAGCACCCTGCCACAGGGTGCACGTCCTTCAAAGCGGTCTAATCCCTCACCACTTTAGTTGTAAATGGGACAACCAGCTTGACCAAATTTTGGTGTCAAGTTAAAACTGTAATGTTGTAGGTTGATGCCCAGCACAGCTTCCCTAATGTTCAACAAGGTTAGAAATGCTAATTTTGTTATGTTGGGTAGTTGAACTGACTTGGTAGGCGTTAGCATAAGCAAAGACATTTAGCACAGTTTTTTTACTTCTTTTCACATCTGGATATGTAGCAACTATTCTTCTACCACAAATTATAATAGTGAAAAACTTTCTGCAGTTTGAATATGCCGAGGATCCTTTGTCATTTCATGAGTTTGCGTTGTTGGGTATTTTCTTCAACAAAGCAGAGGTTCATGTGCCGATTCAGGATTAGATTACCTACAGAGGAAGCATATTTTTGTAGACTTTTGTGCATCCTTTGTATGAATGAGTAATTAAAAAGTTCACATCAGGTAGGACCGACAATCCTTTGCATGACTGGTGTTTGCTACTGTTGATTTGATGCTGAAAATTGCCTGCCAATTTCAAACAAATTAGTACTCATGGAAGTGACGCATGTTTATTGAAATTGCTGTGTTGATTTTTGGCTTGTTCTTTACGTGCTATCTATGCATGTTCAGATGACAGAGCACTTGTACACAGATTGATATTGCAGGTATATGACATATGGATGGACAAATATACAGGCTGGAGTTTTTGGCTTTTTCTGGTGTTCCATCGGTAAAGAATTGTCTCTCTCTTCATCGGGTAGGAGAGTGAGATTGAGGGTATGTTTGATATGCAGAATAGACCCTAAAATATTTCATTGTTTGGTTGGTTTTTTATACGTGTGTATTCTCTTTATTTTGTTTTCTCGTGATAGGGAGAGAAGGAGAGATTCAAAGGATAGAGAAGATGACTGATCTGCTGCGTTGTAAATTAAAATTGTATTAGAAGGGTATTTTAAGAAATTTAATTATAATATGATTCTATTCATCCAAGTTACTATTTTAGTGTTACAATTAAACTAATAAATAATAATAGTTATCCTATTCTTGGTAAAAGCTTTCTTTCTTTCTTTTTTTTTTNTTTTTTTTTTTTCATTTCGCAATATCAAATGTATATTATTATTATTATTATTATTATTATTATTATTTTCTAATTAAATAGAAAAAAAAAAAAAAAAAAGGCTACAACGTGCGCTAAGTGTTAATAGTTTTAAACTTCATTGCAAAGGGTGAGATTATGGTTCAATTCCATGTAACAATAAAGATAATGAATTATTTGGTGTGTAAATAAAGTGGCATAAATATTCTATTTACCAATGAAGAAAATCCCTGAATAGTTTTCAATTCAAAAATTGTTGTGCGTGAAACTTGCAAAATGCCCACTCATGTAAAAAAACTATACAAAAAAATCCAGGCTACAGTGTCTCATCATTCTTGAAAGAAACTCTTTCATCATTCGGATTATTTACAACAGGAAAATGTTACATTTTTTTGTCTTGTTTTTGTCTTGTCCTTCTATTTTAAAATTACTATTGGATATGTGGTCTCCCCATGTGTGGACATACATGATAACTACAAATTTAATAATAATTTTAAAAAATAAAAAGATAAGAACCAAATGAGAGGTCTGTTTATCATAATAGACATTCTTATCTCACTTTATTGGGTCGATGTAGTAATGTTTATTATCAGCTTCTTTTTTTTTCTTTTTTAAACAATGGCTTTATCCAAGAACTGATAGACACTGTCACATCAACCCAATAAAATAAGAAAATAAATTTTTTTGAACAATTCTACCTTTTAATTTATATTAACTAAATCTTCTTCATTTTATTTAAAATAAAAAAAAATCTTGGTCCAATAAATTTGGAGTGTAATAATATGTATCATTACTCATCTTTAAATGTTAAGAAAATACACAACAATTAATGCAACAACTCATCACCTTACTTAATGGTCCTTTATACCATTTTTCTATCTTTCATAACCTTTTATATTATCAATAGATAGCAAGAAGATCCTCCCCCATCGCAATCACAATACCCTCTCTTATATCTTCAGACTTCAATCATATTTAACCAAAAAGAAAATGGACAATATAAATAGATTGTTAAATTAGTCCTGATTTGATCATTTCAACGGTCAAATTTGGAGTGGTCAAACTATTTTCATAATTATGTGATAATAGAATTGGTCGGTGATCTAGTGCCAACTATACAATGACCATGTCGGAAAATAGTCCAAATTTGTATGAGAGTTATTTTTTTATTTCTTTTTTTAAAAAAAAAAAAAAAAAAAGAAAAGAAAAGAAGAAGAACAAGTTATATGTTACGTAAGCAAAACAAAGAGTTATTTGTAGTCTAGTTCTATGTGACAACCTTAAACTACGGTACCATTTAGTGATTTTCCAGAAAAAAAAAAAATTAACAATAAAAAGACTTTTACAATTTACAGGCTTACGTGGCGAAAGCCCATTGGTTGAGTAGACGTCGATACAAACCGCGTTGGTATAAAAATCGTGAAAGGAAATTATCGGAGCATTCATTCCAAGCAGAGTCAAAAGACGTTCTCTCATCTTCAAAGGCGACCGAATTCCGAATCACTGAGTCGACTCAGGCGAGTTTTTTCTCCTTTGCATTGCTATTCAAATCTCATGCATGTAGAATTTTCGATCTCCGATTATTGAATATATATCCGATGCGTGCGGTTGTAGATCCGATCTATGCATGAAATCTTCAATTATTTTTTGCGATCTCGTTTTGAGATTTGGCTTTTCGTCCCAGATCTAGGGCTTCAGAACAAGCTATCTAGGAATGTTTTGTGTTGAATTTGTTTGCTTCTTCGTCTTCTTCTTCGTTTTTATAACCTATTTTCTGAATTCTTTTTCGTTGTTGATGGATTCAATTGCAATTGCCAATTCTCTTTAAATTTGTGGCTATTTTGATTTTTAATCAATTTTTGTTTATCATTGTTTGGCAAATCGTGTAAGCCAAAGTGATTCATCGCTTTTTACGTGCAAAAGCAATTTGTTGGCGTTATTTTTCTTTCCCTGTTCCAAATCATGTACATACATGAATAAATGTTTGAGTTCTATTTGATTGAGATCCAATTGCGAGGTTTGTTGTCGTATTAAAAAAATAAAAGAAATTATTCAACCCTAGATTTAGAAATTTAGGTTCTTTTGGTGCAACTGGCATGGTCTCTTTTTGCTTGTAACATTTTCTTGGTTTCTCACTAAGCATGTTTTAGTTTTGTGGAAGATTCGCTTTGACTAGTCAGTTTTTAAGAAAAAATAAATAAATAAAAAGAAGAAAATGAGAAAATGTCTTCCATTTAGAAACTGTTCTGCATGCTTAGTCGGAGTTGAGTTTTAGACAATTTGTTTCAAAAACTTTGACGCATTCTATGGTTGAATCTATGCACCAATTTTACAACTAGTGTACTTGTAATTTTAAGAATTAATTGTAATCACTGAAATGAATGGCCAAAAAAAAAAAGACCTCATGAAAAAAAGCCAATAATATCAATTTGCAGTATTACATTGTTTTGGTTGCCAAAAGACTTTGCTTGCACTTCAACATTCCATTGCAAAATACTGAAAGAAATAGCAAAGAGCTTTTTATTATGTTCATGCTTGACTGAGTAATGCTGCGATTGTTTTCAGAGTATTTTAACCTATATAACTTGTCTAGCTCTGTTTGTGAGATATTGAAGTTCTCACTAAATCTTTCGAATAACTGTTGCAGAAATGGCGTTGGGCGGACCAGCTCCCCCGAGGGGAAGTGCAGCAGCTACTGCAAGCATGCGTAGGAGGAGGACGACGACAACTGGTGGGGCTTCCGGAGGGGCAGCTGGGACTATGCTCCAGTTTTACACGGACGACGCCCCAGGACTCAAGATCTCTCCGAATGTTGTCCTTGTCATGAGCATTGGCTTCATAGCCTTTGTTGCCATCCTTCATGTCGTGGGTAAACTGTACTTTGTGAAATGAGGGCGCATAGAAGGGCACTGACCGATATGATAGAGAATGCAATTTATGTTAAGTGATGAAAGGTAGACTTCAATTGATTAACTTCTTTAATGGTTGAAACAGCTGTAGTCTGTCTTTGTTTCAGTTTATTAGAGAGAAAGGTTGCTGCTGGTGGTTACGTTTCTGCAATTTTTTTTTTCTTTTGTTTTGACACTTGGGAAGCATGGTACTATTGATTGGCATCATGTTATCCTTATGCTAATACTCTGTGAATGGAGGATAATTTTTTCCGATTTCTGTAAGATTTTTAGTGATGTGAGATTTATATATCCAGAGTAATGCTATATATCACCATTATCTCATTGGCATTGCCAATCAACTTTTAGGTTAGCTATTGTTAAAAAAAAAAAAATAATAATATCCAATGGTGGATTGGTAATGCTATGTCAAATAATGGTTGGTATATAACATTCCTCATATATCTGCTGATTTTAGACCTTGGTTATTCATAACCCCTTATGGCTGCCATGTTTATGTTCAGAATCTCATCTTCTTTGTATACTTACGATATGAAGATGAAAAGCTGAAATGAGGGTTGCCCTCATGGCAACTTTGCTTGAGCTTGCATATCAATTAAGAAACATGCTAGAAGTCCAACCTCATGGTCTTCTCCCGTTCAACTCTTGCAAATTTAATGGTAGATTTGCAAAAAATTGGAAGACCGTGGGGTTGGAAATGAATCATTTATCATCAATTAAAGCATTTGCCATTTTGGCAAAAATGGTCCCAATACCAATTAGAATAGGATCAAGTGTAATGTTTTTCTGCCAATGCAAAAATAAGATGTAAAATATTAATGCTATGGTCTATGGATGTCATAGTGTGCTTCCTATTTTTATTTGTCTTGGTGGCCGGAGCTGCCTTTTTGCAATCGTGCTGCAACCTCTCTCTTTACTAGAACACGAAATATCTGTCGAAAGCATCTTCTAGAATTCATAGACCACAAAACGTGGCCTTTCGAAGTTTCCTTCCATGAAAAATATAAAAATGGAAATCATACTCCATTAGAATTTGCTATTGGCATGTTACATGTTGAGCCAGGATTGAAAATCGTGGGTATTTTATCATCAAACAAGGGGCCTAGGATTGAATTTTGTGTACACCAAAAGAGAGGGTTAAATGGAGAGGATTATCTCAAGGAATGCTATAAGTAGAACTCTAATCTCCCTTTTATCTCCCTAAAAGATATGACTTTTAAAACGTCATTGGATTTGGGTTTGGTCACTATTAAATTTTGATTCAATGACGATTTTAAAAGTCACATCACTTTTAGAAGTATAAAAATGAGACAAAAGTCTTACTTATAACATTACTCGAATTTTCTCATGTTGAGTTGCCTATAGAGCAATTGGATCCTACCTACACAAAAGCAGAGGAGTTTAAAGAGATAGGTTGAAGTAGAAGGAAACATACGGTGCTATATTTTGCCAATAGCATCAACAAAAGATCTGTCCATGAATTCGAGCAAAATAATAATAGTTATAGAGTAATGCTACTCTTCACACTACTCATTTCATATTGGCTGACTTTGTATTTTTAAAGTTACTAATATGAAAAATCACTTAAAACACATTATATTCGCCAGTGTGAAATTGATGTGAAGAGTAGCATTATTCATAGTAGTAGAGCATTATTCATAGCAACAACAATAATAATAAGGTAATTTTATGAGATTAAATCCAAAACTAATTGCCTTGCCTTGTTTTAGTAAAGAAGTCGTATTATTTTTAAAGCAATGCTATTTTTTACACTTATCTCATTAGTCGTTGGATTAACCCCCCAAAAAAAAAAATAATAAATAAAGAACTGATAGATACTGTCACATTAATCCAATAAGATAGAAGTGCAATATTTAACATTACTCAAACAAAGCCTTATCCTCCAATGTAGCCCTTTTTCCTCATTGAATTAGGGGGAAAAAAAAAAAAAGAACCTTAAAGTGTCAACTGTTCAAGAAGAATCAAATAGTTGATAATTCTCTCTCTCTCTCTCTCTTTCTCTACACAAGTGGCTAAATTAACAAAGATCGGATATCAGAGGACATTCAAGAATCGGGAGAAAAAGCCCAAGAAAATGATGATGGGAAGAAGTACAACACCGATACAGTCCTCCCCATTCAAACCCACCACCAACTCCATGACTCTCTCTCATTCCAAGATAACGATTCCTCCGCCTTCAGATTCCTCCGAAGGCTGTCCAGCGTGGAACATGAGCTGCCTTACGGCCGTTTTGCCGGAATCTCCATCACCCACTTGCAGCGGTTCCTCCTCCAGCCCTATAGACTCCATGACTTGCTCTACAAAATCAGAAATATTCTCCTCTCAAGTCCCCATTGAGTTTTCCACTGCAAGAAACCAGGTAATAATTATGTTCAAGAAAATGGTTTGTTTTTGGAGTTGGTTTGATTTTGTTGGGCTTTTACTAAATGTCTTTGTTTCTTGATGGACCGTTTTGAATCTTCCAAGATTGATTTGTATAGATTCTGAAAACAATGAATTAATATAGATAACAAGATGCATGCCTTGCTTTTGAAATCTCTCTCTCTCTCTCTCTCTCTCTCTCCTCTTCTCTCTGTATAATACATATTTATGATGTGGATAGTTTACAATGTATAAGAGTCTGTTTCAATTCACAGAGTTCCATTGATACCAAGAAACAAACTTCTATTAATGAAATAGAAAAATGGATGGAGAATGCCAAAACATCCTTCTTACAGAACAACCATTTTAAAGGTTCTCTCTCTCTCTCTCTCTCTCTCTCTCCCTCTCCCTCTCTCTCTTTCTCGTGTTGTTAAAATGTGTTAATTAATTATTACAGATGGTGATAATGAACTTTGGAGGCGGAGTTCAGGTTCAATCGAAGCAGGTGGAGTTACCGAAGAAGTGAGCCTTCTAGCATGCGCTAATACCATATACGGGGCGTCCGAAGTCGAAAGCCTCAACAATGGGCGCCACAAATTGCTGAGCCGCCATAAACCTTACCATGCATTTTTGGATGAAGTCAAGAGGCAGGAGCTTCAAGCTCAGATTGATGCATGGAAGAAAGTTAAATATCTGAAACTCGTGAACAAGTGAGAAACACAAATCCTCTCTCTCTCTCTCTCTCTGATATTGAAGAGAGATATTTAATTAAGCATGCTCTGGTGGCAGACTGGAAAGGAAAGAAGCTGCTATAAATGAATGGGAGTTGAAGAAGACCAACAAGGCCATGGAAGAGATGAAGAAGTATGAGGTATGGAAATATATGTATATTTATTTATTTTTAATGGTCTTCTTAATCAAAATTCTTATATCACTAATCTAGTATTTATGACATGATTTGAGAGTTTAATCATCTAAATAATGGCCTTGTTTCATATACAGAAATGGGATGAAATAAGGCACGGTTCAGACTCAACCCCAAGCCCAACAGTGCTTGGAGAAGAAAGAGATTTCTAACAAAAAAAAAAAAAAAAAAATGAACAATATTCAGAACAAGGAAAAAAAAATTACAAAAACGTTCTCACTTAGATTTGACAATACTGCACCAAAGCGGAATGTACATGCTTAACATGTTTGATAGGAATTCATTGCAATCCTCGGCCGAATTGCCCTGTTCAACTGTAATTGTGAGAGACTCCTAATGAGGCCTATTTTCCCGAGCAAGTGATCAGGCAACTCGAGACCTACCGGGGCTTGTGAGCCTCTTGGAGGCCTCTCAAAATTGCCTTCCCATTGCAAGGGCAAACAGGGTATCCTGATCCCTCTAGTTCTCGACATTTTATGCTATCTGGTTTTGCACAAACAACCAATACGACTCACATAACATGAATGCACATGCGTTACATCTTGTACCAATTGCTAGTGGATCAAAGTTCTGAGAGCATCAAGAAAAATGAAAGACTTTTATCCATTCGAAAAGAAGGAAAAGCAATAATACATAAACCAGCTCCTGAGTATCATCACCAAAAAAAATCACAGAACTATTATTATTATTATTATTATTTTCCTTCCTCTCTCAACATTCCTTTTTGGCAGAGCAAACTGGAGAGAAAACGCTTGCAGGCGTTGGAGAAGACAAACAAGAGAATAAGCAGAGTCAAGAACGAGGCAAACAGGAAGAAATCAAAGGCAAGGCGGTCAACACTTGAGGAAATATCAGCAGTTTCAAAATTTTCTGGGAGGATCCAAGACACCAAAAGTTTTCTATTGCTCAAGCTTAGGAAGTTCTATTAGTTCATATCCAATACATCTTAAACCTGCTTCCAACTGTTGGTTCTAGTAGCGTGGTACTTCGTCTTCAATAAAAAAAAAAACATTCAATTTTGTTACTTTTGGAGACGATCGATATTATTATTAAGTAGAATGCTATACTACTATCATACAATTTAATGATGTGATTATGAAAATTAGCCATCGAATCAACACTAGTTTTTTTTTAAAAAAATCAAATGACTAATTTTTACTGCTACGTCATCCCAGTTGTATAGTCTACTAAATAATTTTACTCTTAATACTGTTTCCCAGCTGCCATGTAGCATTGACACATCTAGTGTTCAAGGAGAAAAGGAAACAAATACAATTGTTTTGTTTGAAAGCAAAAATATTTACAACATACTCTATCCATTACAATTGTAAGAATATTGAATGCTACAAACAATGGGTTTAGTTGCTTTAACTAGTTAAAGTTACTTAATAGTCCTGTCTTTGATAATCAAATGCTGCAAAGAATCAGTGGGTGTTGTCAGATACCCAACCAGAAACCATACTCTCATCCACAGATTTTGGCCCCCCACAGGATCTTGAGACTGATTCAAATAGCTTTTCAATCTCGGGGGCACACCTTATGAAGGTTTGGTTCCAAAAGTTGTATCTAGGATTCTGAAATATGGAAAATGAACAACTTAGAAGAAAATTTTTGGAATTAAAGTTGCAAAGCATACAAGTGCAATTAAAAATATCATCACCTTAATTAACTCGATGAAAGTAATCAGAAGGCCCCATGGATGTGGTCGATTAACAATCAGGCGTTCTAACAGCACTCTTGTAATTTGCTCCTGGATTATTTCCTGCCCACGACAAAAGAAGTTAGAATTCAAGGCAAGCAGCTGAATATTCTACGTAATGTTTAAAACAATGAGTTAAATCATCGTATGCTAATACCAGTTAAAGGATACTTTACAACAGAAATCTTGAAACTGACTAATTTAGAGATTTCTTTTTTTTAATCTCTGAAAAGGCCAGGATCTAACAGTAGAATAACCTCACCATGACAACGTGTAAATGAAAATTTTAATGACAATCAGAAAGAATTCATAGTTTTCAAATCATATTTTAGGCCTGAATAGTGGTGTATTCGGTGTTGAAATACTTAAAAGGAGCAGTATATCAGGCCATCCATTTTGTTGAAGGGCATGCACTAGTTTACATGTTACAGAGTCGATCAGAGTTGTAGCAACATTACTTAAATCCAAAAATCAAACAATCTTTCCTAATGCCCAAGGAACAGGCTGTAAGCACAGACCGCCATCTTCGGCGTCAGTTGCAAAATTAAATACACACAAGACAATACATTCAAGTGATATTGAAAATCGAACATTTCATACCTGATTTGATTCAGCAAACAAGTAAAGAAGGATGAAGGAGAAGTAATGTGTATGGGTGTTTGGATAGCGCAATTGGTTAGCAACCGCATTAAGAAAGAGGTAGCGCCCTTCAGTGTCTAGGTCCCCTATTAGAGCCTGGAAGATGTCCAAGGCGGCACCAACAAAGAACATAGCCAATGGGACAGTGTTGGTAGGGGACTGCGTATGAGGAGTTTTCGACTGCAGCTGCTGGATGGCCAGTAGAAAAATAACATGAAGATAAGCATCAAAACAAACACTTTCTAAAGCAGAAGGGGGAGAGACACAATTTCCTAAAATCCTTTTAATTTCAAATTGATAAGCATATTATCCTATGTCCACACTTCCCACATCTCTGGAGCAAAAACACATGCCAAATTTATAGTTCTTAATTAGAAAATTACGTACTGTGATTTCTTCAAAAGTATTTAAAAAAAAGATTGAGTGAAAAAAAAAAAGCAATGATAATATTACTTACACATTGGTAACTGACCAATCGACATTAACAGGTAAAGAATGCATAAGTAAAAATCCAAAGGACAACTTTAAACATGTAAAGAAACTGGGGAACGCAGTCTACTAACAATGAATGGTGGTCCTTGAGACCCTGAGTACACATGTATAAGTAGGGTAAAAATCAGAGTACCTGCATTCCAACATAAAGCACAAGGGAGTTGATCAAGGGTACATTGTAACGGGTACCAGCAGAGGCAGCATCACTTGGTGGAAGTAGTAGTTTCTGCTTCAGTTCAGTCACAAAAGATGTGGGCTGCCTAGTCTGTGGAATATACCCAAAAACGAAAGGATTACAAAAAAATAACAAACAAAGAAAAAGGACAACAAGAATGTAACATTAGAAAGAATAAATTCCCCCGGGGGATACTAGTACCTTGAGATACTCATCTACGTCAGTCTTCATCTGCTTTACTTTAAGAGCTGCATCAACCTCAGAGAGAATGCGTGGGGATTGCCTGATTTCTGCAAGTAAATCAATCTGCAAATAAAAAAAAAACAGTTCCCATCAGGAATTTTTCTCTTAATGAAACAATTTACAAGTATTACATACAATCAATCAGGTACCTTTAAATTGGGAGTAGATGGATCTGGCAGCCTCATATTACGGGGAAATGCACTAAGGATAATGTTTCGCATTTGTATGCAGCTTGGAGGAATCACATCACAGAAGGTAAAATGATAATCACACAGGAACTCAGGGAAATCATGAAGCAGCACTAACAGCACCCTAAGCGTGCCTTTGTACAGAAAATGAACCTGTCAATGTCCAAGTAAACAAAAAGAATGAAAGATAGTTATACTTGAGTCATAGTGGCTGTGAGCAATGAAACCCAGTAACAAAGAGGCAAACCGGCACTCCGAGTTCAGCATTCCTCAAAAATGGCTCCATGAATTGGAACAAGTCTACAAGCAAGCGCTGGACATAGGCCCACCCCTTCTGACCATTTACAGTGAGCATTTTTGGCATGAAACTCCGGTGACTCACCAACTCAAGCCATGCAAAGCTGAAGAAGCATTTCAACAAAGTTAGTGTTTCAAGTGCAAAATGGAAGAAACATAAAGATTTATTTACACATAAAATAACACATGCAAATTCATGATTAAAGAAACCACATAAAGCATATTGATTCCTCTTCAAATAAAATATGTTCCAAAGGAATATGCCACCCATATAATAATAAAACCTACTTGCATTAGCATCAGCATGCCAAGGGCCTTTTTTAAACCCCCTGTAAATGCTCAGCCAATTACCCACAAATATAAAATTCTTAGACACTATTTCTAAAAAATTCAGATCATTCTATAATCTTTCATAATAGGTACAGACAACTCTATCGCAAGATCAATTTTCTCCTGCATTAGCAGTGCCCATAAAGAATCTAAGTAGAACATTTTAAACCTAAAAGCCACTAGACAGATATCTTAAACAAAGACAAACTTAGCCATGGTCAAGTTGGGAAAAAACTGATTGGATTAAATTAACCTATGAGCTGAAAATATCTAAAACCTTTCTGATTTACAGAATTAGCAGCAGAGAAGCAGAAAAGCATTCGACTGCAAACCACCACCAAGAATCCAACTTCTATTCTGCCCACTAAGAAACCTTTAATCTCATTCTGGCAATGCGTTTTACTGATGACCCTGGTCAAAACATCTAGAAACAAAGTAAATAAGAATGATCTGATACTCGAGCAAGTTAACAGTTTCCAATCAAGTCCTGAACCAGCCCTTTGCTTTAAGATGAAAATCAACTAATCGCCAACCTAACTTTTCAAAGAACTTTCTTCAATCCAGGCATTAGCAAATATCTTTAACTATGTATTTTTGATACTTTAATAGACGCTAATGGGTATCTGCTGAGCTATAGACTCCTTGCTTTGGGATAACAGTAACAAAAGTAGGTTTGGTCCTTCAATTGATAGTTCAATTAAATTGAACTACATGACGAACTATAGAATAATGTTTCATAAAGTCCCTATAATTTTAGGGCAAAGCATCACAGTCCCAACAATTTAATTACAGACTTTTCCAATTTAATCAATCTCACAAACCATACTAGTAAAAACTGCCCTTCATTTGTCCATCTAGAAAGGTTATTAAAGCAAAGAGGAGATCAACTGGACATAACTTGTCTGACTAGCAAGCTTGCATATTAATATTCTATGCAGGATGCTTTAATCTACTTAAACATAAAATTCAACAGTTCTTTCTCACAAATCAGTCAAGAAACTATTAATTACATCTCTAAAATGAACCTACAAGTCAGCATTCAAACTAAAAGCAAACATTATTGACAATCATCCAAATTTTTATCTATCTGTACCAAAGCTCACAGGTTCATAATGGTAATGTCAACATGTCCTACCATCAGACTGTTGATGGAACAAATTCAACATGCTAACCTGAATGTAGGAACTTTAAGGGGCTGCAAAGCATGAAATGCATTCGCAAACGCTGCCAAAATCTGCGACATACAGCACAACTTTAGTATATCAACGAGGCAACAGTGAAAAAGCAAATGATAACTATCCAAACCTGAAAGTTTGCACCATCAATAACAGGATCCAGGGAACTAAGGTCCATCAGCCAGTTAATGAACAATCTAAAATATGGTCTTGGATTAAAAGATGTTTTCTTCTCCTCTGCATCCTTCTGGATGAATCTCACAGTCACGGCAAGAATCTGTCACATACCATTTATAAAATAGGAACCATCAGTCTAGAATAAAAAGGGAGAGGAGGCAAAAACAAATTTTTAGTTTGGACTACGGACTAACCTTAGACAAAAGAAAGAGTTTACTTGATCCCTGCTCCACAAAAAATCAAATAATACAACATTACATAGACGTAAATTAGATTCCGAAGAAGAAAAGACCATACAGAATCTTTAAAACACATGATCACCTTCAGGATAGAAAGGACCAGTTTTCCATAGATATCGACTGCAAGGAAGGACATATTCTGCACTTGTTGAGGTGATTGCACCTCAGAAGATAGACAATGTGCAACAGAAAGCTCCTGACATGAGAATTAGGGGTTCAGTGTGCATCTCAGAGAATTAGCATGAAATTTAGCTTTAAAGAGAAACCTCACAGTCAGGTGGCGGAAAAAGCGATCTGTCATGTCATCCCCCTTCAGCAGTCCATTCTGATTCAACTGTAAGATGTAATGTGAACAGGCTGCATCATTTGGACCAGGCAGTTCACATATCCGGTACCATTCCGCAAACAGCCTAGAAACCTACAGCATATCAACACAAATATAAATGTTAAGACCACAACACTAACGCATAGAAAATACTGTTCATTATGTTTTTATTCTATTTAGTCACACCTCTTTTGACACTCTACAATACAATTATGTGACAAAATGTCAGATCATAATAAACTCAAAATAGAAACAGACAACAGAACAAAAGAATTAGGTACTTCCTGTTCTACACACACAGGACAGCAACAGCAAACACAGTATACCACTTTGCAAATAAGCTGACACAAAAATCTTTAGAAAAGTAGTACACAACATGATGTAGACATAGCATTTTTTTTTTACTCGTATCTGTGAAACAAAGGCAATATTGTTAAAACCATAAAAAAGAAAATGAGCGGTGACATTGGAAAGATTTAAAGATATATGTTTAGGTCATTTGTCGTGGGCTTTAGGGCTGAAAGGTTAGGTTTTGGGGGCTAGGGATCATAGGACGATGTCTTCAAGGTTTTAAATAAAGAATTAGATAGGGTTAAAGGATGAAGAGGACTTCTCCTAAGCAAACACTCGCAGAGATTGTTCTGGCAGCAACAAGATCTGATACTTTTGAGGTTGTACTAAAGTTTTATTTGATTACACTGTGGAAAAGCTTAAGGTTTAACGGCCTATAAGATCTCATAAAAGAGTTGCGGATTAAGATTAAAAGATCGCAAGACAACAGAATCATTGAAGCTGTGAACGGCACCGTCCTGCCTGATGTGGTGTATCTGGAGAAGAAAAAAATGGTCAAAGTGTTGATGACCGCGACAGGATAGTAGTGGAATTAAAAGCTTTATTCTTCAATATCCACTACCAATGGATGGCTACCCTAGATTGCTTTCATTTTTTCTCTAGTTTTTTTAATTTTCTTTATTTTTTCTCTTTTTTTGGTTAGGTGTTTATCTTGTATTCTTTATGTAAGTGGGTTGCGCCTTTACACTTTTTAATGAAATTCATTTACTTACTAAAAAAAAACGAAAATAGTAATATGAATAGTGACCAAGAAAGAAATCTATGCGCTAGGGCTGGAAAATAAACCGAGCCATTAATAAACAGCTCGAACTCGACTCATATAAACATGACTTGAGTTCAGTTCAAGCCTGAACAAAAATTTAGGCTCGTTTATTAAACGAACTTGTATAAATTCTACAAGCTCTTATAAACTTTTATAACTTCATTTTTATCATTTTTTATAGTATTGTTTTTTACTTAGTAGTCAGAACATCTAAAGTATTTAAAACGTTACAAGGGAATTGCCTTTTTAAGATAATAGATATAGCTTAAATCCTTGTGATTGTGAGTCTTGATATCGATGAATGTATGTGCACATGTGCATGTATTGCAAAACATATATATAAACTTGAGATTGGATTATTCATATTTTAGATAACATAATAAGATATCATATAAATAGTCTATTTCATGATAAAATATGATATTTTGATTAATTATATTTTTTTTGATAAATAAGAGAATTGTCTTTTTAAGATAATAGATATAGCTTAAATCCTTGTGATTGTGAGTCTTGATATTGATGTATGTATGTGCACGTGTGCATGTATTGCATAACATATATATAAATAAACAAAAATCAATTTATCTAATTAACTTGAATTATACAATCTTAACAATAATTAAAAAACTAATGATTAGCATGGATCAAGAAAAAATATAAACAAAACAATTAATAAGTTAATTAGGTAGCTCGTGAATAAGCTCGAGTTCGTTCGAAAAATGAATAAACCAAATTTAAATAGATTATCTAGCTCAGTAATAAACTCGAGCTCGACTCATGTTCGAGTCAAAATTAAACAAATTAAGTTTGAACATTCAATATTTGGCTTGATTACGACTCTACTAGGCACATAAACCTTCTATAAACCCAAATACTCAATTTCATTATTTAACTCCGAAACATTTGAGTAAAATGACATGTTTACAACTATTCTAGATCTTTTTTTCTATGAATAATAATTAAATCATAGAAAAAGGCAAAACCCGCGTACACAAATAGATTCTAGAACTTAACTTCTAATAGAACAAAAACTCCTACTTCAACTAAGAAACAAACTCCCAATTGGACTGGACTAAAGCCTACACATAAAAACCCATAAACTAAACAATACTCGCTTCTTATTAAAATAAAATCCAAGGTCCACAACTATGCCCTACAACCATTGTGTTGCTAGATACAAAACATACCATTTTAGGCCTTCCTCTACCCCTTTCAATCCCTCACCTCGAATCACACTTTCTCACCAACACACTAATTAATCTTTGTTGAACACGACAAAACCAACTTAAGCAACTCTGCCTCATTTTTTACCCTATAGGAGTCACCCTTATCTTTGCATGAATGACTTCGCATACTTATCTTTCCCAATCTCTCACTCATCAATCTTAATAGTCACATTTCAAGCTGCACTCATTTTATGTACTTGTTACTTTTAACAGCCTAATATTTTATACGATCCCACCAACCCTATTTTTACTTTCACTAAACTTACATTTCCTATACTCAGTTTTAATCGTACTTCACCTAAAATCTCTAGTTTCTAAAGTATCCCTACAAACTTCCAACTTAACATGATATTGTGCTTTAGTCTCATCCTTAACATGATATCAAACACTATCTGATCAAAACATAATTCACTCAATGCAAACACCAGTAGATCAGTCTGACATAAAGTTTGCATATGCGTGAAAAGGTGTGGGTAAGTTTAAGTTTTAAATCATTTTCGTCAGTGGACCTGAATAAAAAGGAACCAAAACACAGTAATAATCAAAGAAAAAAGGAAAAAAGAAACAAACAAAAAAAATGCATATAAATTTTTTTAAAAAAAAAAAAATACTAACAACATATCAAGGTCATAACAGATGCACCCAATATATCGGTCTCAATTTCATTTATCCTAAATCAGCAGCTCTGGTCAAATGCAAATACTCCATAAAACCTTTAACTGGGTTAAACCTAGGTATATGAAGAATTTAACATCATGATACCTGCTCACCGAAACCAGCAGGATCTGGTCCCACAGACTCAGCATTGTTATAGTCTTCCCTGCTTGCTGTAGAGTGCCCAGGAGCCTGTTTCAGCAGAAAGAAATATTTTAGGATCTGAACAAATTATTATCAAATTTAAACGATACTAGACTATGACATCTCCATTGACCTTTTTTTCTTTCAATTGTCTGGCTTTATCCTCCTTTCCAACATTAATAACAGATAGAGCAGCCGCACTAGCAGCAGGATTCTTCACAACCTCAACCAGCTGTTGTAATGACTCAGGAGATCCAGGCTTTGCAGCAACCTACAAATTAGAATTAGTAAGAAACCGTATTTAGAAATCATGGAATGCACTCTCTGACACAAAGTGAACGAAGGCAAACCTTTGCCAAAGCATCAACAAGATTGTGAAGTTCAGATATAACTCTAGATTCTTCAATGACCAAAGTTTGCAGAAGGGAAATTGCAAACTCGGTTGCAGCCTCTGCAAATTCATGCAATTAGTCAGTCAACTGTAGTACTCTAAAAATTATGTAAGCGAAGTTCCTTGAACATACTATTCCTGCCTCCATCAATAAGTTTTGCCATGTGAACATTGTACTCTGCAAGGTTTAGCAATTCACTGCGAATAAGGCCAACAGTTATATCTTTGTTGAACTTCCGCTCCTCATCTGAATAAATAACCTGTAAAAATAATGTGCAAACTCATATAATGATGAAGAAATGGAACAGAAAACACGAAGAGAAACAGAATTATCAACAGTAGAAACATTATAGTATATCTAGTAAAGGTCTCCCTCTAATAACCTGAAGGTGATATAACTTAAGTTTATGAAAGCACAAAGCAAAATAATGCCAATACCCTATGAGATTAGAAAATATTTAGAAAATTCTCAGTGATCCACATACTGAGAAAAGATGAATACATAAAACATATAATACAAAGATCAGCATAGACAAGTGAATTAGAAATAAATCAAGTTTATCCAAAATTAAGATAAAACTTAAGGTAGACCAAGTGTGTAAAAGGTAAAGAGACCATCACATAGCTTGGGAAAAAAGAGTTTCCAAACCATATCATGCATCTTGAGAAACAGGAAAAAGGTGCAATAGGGCATACCCAGCTAGTGAGCTCCTTAACAACAAGCTTGCAAACATCACGAATAGCAGTCAGAATTGCAAGATGAGCACCAACATGAATAATGTTTGACCCATTCTCATATAAACCTTTGAAAACCTGTATCAAAAATTCAGAATGAAAATCAAATCATAGAAAAGTTTAGGCTAAGAAATTCCCAAAGGTATATGGTTCCTTCAACAGCCATTTAAAGCAGTTGATTGGACACCAACATAAAATTGTGGAGCAACCAAGATAGCTCGAGCATAACACATTAAATAAAAAAAAAACAACCCAAAATATTCTCTTATAAAAGGTAGTACACCTTTTGTGCAACAGCCAAGGCAGCTTCATCTCGACTAATGCATCTGAGTATGATTTCAGGAACTTCAGCAATGACTCCCTGAACACAAATATACCCGAAAGATGCATTGTAATGTAAATATATGTCACAATAAAAAGTAACTAAAATTTCAGACTAAGAACATGTTCAAGAAATAGGATAAAGCACAAATGATGCCACAACAAAGTTATCACAGATAATGAATGTAAGGCAGTAGTACATAGCAAGAGGAAAGTAATAATACCTGGATGTCCGCTTCTTTACCATCACTATTTAGCAAAGCTTCCAACTGATACAATTACAAACAGGTTATAGTATTTCTGAAGTAATAATAGCAGAACTGAAAGAAACTTACAAGAAAAAATAATACATGGAACCCCTAGCCCTGAGGGCAAATGGACTCCATGCAACAGCCACAAGTTATCATCCCCTTATTTGTCCGAAACATAAACATAAGTTGCAGAAAGTATACTCCAATGAAGTAAATTGTATAGAAGAAAGAGAGGGGGAAAGGATACTGAAGGGAAAAGATACAAAAAGGACAAGTAACAAAGGTCATTTCCAACCTTCTGTGCAACAATCTGGTATTTATCCAATGCATCCCTAGTGGTGAGCGAAGGCTCGGATATGCTACTTCCAAGGCGCTCGGTGGAAACTGGTGAAGGCAATAGCTGTGAAGAAGCTCCAGATTCCTTGCAACAAATTAGAAGCACATATTAATAACAGAGACTACGACCTTAACACCAAAAAAATCATCAAAAAAAATAACAAATTCTAACCTTTGCAACATCAGAGGAATCCAAGGAGTGCAACTCAGAGGCTGAAGAAGTTGGAGGAAATGAACCAGTGGCAGAATCATTTTCAGAACTAAGCTGGGCGACACCATCAGCCAATCCAATGTGAATTGAGGAAGCACTGGATACTCACAAGCATTCCAATTGTATTAGCAAATAAAAATTAAGAAAATAGAAGAAAAAACTATACATAAAATAGGTAAAGCACCTAAGATGAAGAGCTGAATTAGATTCCATCGACTCATCTTGTGGCCGAGAGCCTGCTTCGAATCCTGTGCTTCCTGAGCTAGATGAGTACCCAGGATTTAATTGTCCAGATGCTGAGCCATATGCACCAGTCAGACCCGTACCACCAGACGAAGCAGGACCAGAAGGCATAGCATGTGAACTCTGACTAGATTGATTTTGCCAGGGAAGCCGAACAAAGTCCTAAAACAGAAAGGGAATACCAAAAAAAGGTCATATTTTTAAGCAACAAGTTTCTTCAACGCCATATCATACCTCATGAAAAAAGTCAGCAGGTACCTACCTCATAAACCCGCTGTTGAGAAAGGGACAAGTGACCAGGTTTAGGGCGGAGGGCCTCCGGTACAACACCCATAGAACCTTGTGTATACATGTTTCCATCAAAAAACGTGGGGCCAACACCCTCTCTATGCTTCCTTCTTAAAGCAAGTTGTTGAGCTATTTCCCCATCAATGGTTTGTATCGCCTACAACAAGCAATGCACCACAAATTAAAATCTATATTGCCACAAAATGGAAAAATTAATGAAAAAATTTATAATCAGTTCTTGTTTTGTCCCCAACCATAATTGAACAGAAAACGCGAGTGAGGTGAAAGAGGGCAGAAAGTATGGTCTGTTAGGATATGCCCTAAAAGATTTAAAGTTGAATTATTAGTTTGAAGACTATAAGCACTTGCATGATGCAGCAAAAGAAAAAAGAAAAATCACAGCTTTGATACTTTCACTTATGGCAATCTTGAGTTCTATCAAGTGGGACCCAAATGTCCAAAGCAACCTTGACTTTGCCAATTTTTTCAACCTTGCTGGGGCAGAAATTTTAAGGTGCTTTTTTTCTTTCACTTCATTGACTTAAATCTAAACAATCCAATTTACTTCATCATTCTTTTCGAATATATAAGGCATAGCCCAATATTTATCAAGTTATTGTTTTCATACCAAACAGCTATTGGAAATGTTCGACGTCATCAAAAGAGTAGTGTCCATGAAAATTTTGCTGATAAAACCTTCTATTCCAAAATATTCTATTATATTTTCAAATTGACACAATAAAAATAAAAAAAATAAAAATAAAAGATGCTTCCTATAGGCCATCAATATTAAAACACCTTGAGTAGAAAGTGTGTGGAAATATGCTTTAGTAGATGAAGATGAAATTTTCACCCACCTCAAACTAAAGTACACATTCACATATGAGCATAAAATACATAAGCATTGCAGCTAACCTTATCCGTGGCAGCCTGTTCAATGACTGCACAACCGAGATCAAGGTTGTCATTGGTAACAAGTTGTACAGCTTGTTCTAGAAGTTCACTCGCAATACTCAGACCCTGAAGTGAATTCCTCAGCTGACTTGATATTGACCCGCGTAAGGGTTCCTAGCAGAAAACACAAACCAAAGTTTACACCAGAAAATAAAAGCATACATTCTAAAAGATATGTACCATTGAATCACAAAGATATTGTTTTACAATCCAAAACCAAACAGATAAAGAAATTCCCAATTTAAGTGTGAGACATTACTTTGCATGTTACATGAGCAAGACTTCCAGCCAGACTCGCAACCATCAAGTGTGCTGCATTAAATATGCGTGTCTCATCTGATTCCATGGCATAATCCTGCCATTGTATTTGAATAAAGTAAGTGCCAATAGATACAACCATAGCAACTAGAAAGCTTTGCTGACAAGAGCTTCTTATGATTCCAGTTAGTTCTATTGTTCTGCCATTGCAAGGAGAAAGAGGCATATGAAAGAGGCTGATTCAGGAAGTGGCCTGATGATGCATTTTTTTCGCTTTCTTTTTTATTGTTATGAATAGTAAGGAATATAGAGATTTGAAGGAAACTAAAACTTGACTAGTACTAAGACAAACAAATATGAAATGTAGCTTAAGTACAAGTACTAATAGAACTGGCAAAAGTTAAATATCATGAACCAGTTACCCATAAGCAAGAAAGAGGGATCATTCTACAAAAAGATAAGGCCGGCTCTAATGTAGGAACAATATGCTGAGCAGTCAAGATACTGCATGCAAAATAGATAAGCAAAGTTGAAACACAGAACCGGAATGGATAAGCGCAACAAAATTACTCAAAAAAATATATGAATACATCAGAGAAGTCAGAGGTGGCAACAAATAAGGAAGATCTGGGGCCGTCGTCAAAGATGAGTATGTGTATGGAAGAGCAATTAATGCATCACTTATATGGAGAGATTGTTTTCAAGTTGAAGGTGCTTCGAGGAAAAGATGACGATGGGACATGGCAATGAGAAAAGAGACAAGATTGATTAGAGTATGGACCTGCCTACAGCCAAAAAGCAAATGGATACAAAGAATAGTTTCACATAATTATTTCGTTGCGCTGCGTTAACAAACCTTTAAAACAAGCTCCTTTGTTGTTTGAGTTGCTATAGACACACTGCGCTGAACAATACCAGAGACTATCTCTTTAATTGCTCTGTCCATCGCAATTGGAACCACTCTGTAATGTATGAATGAGATGAGCTTGACATAGAAGTACTAAGCACTTTACTCAACAAGCAGTAAAAGAATTTTCAGCTTCAAACCTCTGAAAATGCAGGTGTAAGCCCAAAGCACTGAGCTTCTGGTTGATAATAACATGAGTACCAATGTTAGGTATTTGTGCAGGAAGCTACAAACAACAGAAGAACCAGATAAATAGTTAAAAATAGATGTTCTACCATGTCAAAATAAAACATAATTTTATTCTTACTAAACACAAGGAAGAAAATGCAGCCACACCTGAGTAAGAGAAAACGGTGACTGGGATGGAGTGGCTTGCAAGAGCCCTTGCGCAGAAGGGAGTTGATCAGCCAATCCTAAAGCTGATAGCTTTTCATCCTCCATCAATGTACCAGAAGGGAGATGAAGAGAAGCAGCATACTGAAAAACCAAATTCATGAGAGCTTAAGGATACAAACCACCAAAGTAATTCGAAATTAGCGATACAGAGAACACACAAACGCATACAATAGACAGAAGAAAACGAAGGGAGGGTCATAACTGATCTCCAAAATCTCAAACCAAACAAACCTGAGATAATAAATGTGTGTGGCCACCAGAATTAGGTGTACTAGCAACCTCAAGCGGTAGCTCAACTTGGTTCACTGGAGGTACCATTCCTGATTTAATTTCAGCAACTAACTGTGGTTGGGATGCTCCAACATCTTTGTTAGAAAAATCAGGATTCCCTTCAACTTCTCTTTTGCGATCCTTGAGAAGAGAAGTCGGTGTAACATCCTTCATATCAACACCCAGGTTCTTGAATAGGACCTGAAATGGCAAGAGGTAAAAATATAAATAGCTAAAGATCCAACATTATATTAGGCAGGCTTTAACAATGAAATAATTGCAAGTCTACCTCAATATCAAACTTGAGGTTCATTTTCAAGTTTGGCATTGAATATATCTCAGCAAGTAACCCAAGAATGCCCATGGTCCAAGGATTGGGAGGTTGATATGCTAGACTGTTTTGGCATGGTTCCAAAACCTGCAGCAAGAAGTGGGTGGTTAAGATCACAGCACCTAAATTCAGAGCAAAAGTTAGCAATTATCAGCATAACCATACCTTAGAAGTAAATGGTATTACTGCAATCATCAATCCCTTCTCATATGCCTGTCCCCACCAACCCAACATGAAAAGAAAAAAAAAGTCAAAAATCAAATCATAAAATATGTGGCATATGATTCTCAAGAGCACCTGAAAGAATTTTTTCTTATACTTAATCGAAATTTAATAAAAAGTGAAATAGCGCAACCTAAGTACACAGGAAATATACAAGAGAAATGCCTAACCAGAAAAACCTGAAAGATAACAAAAGAAAATCTAATGCGGCATAACCATAATCAAGAAGACAGCATTAATCAAATTATCACCTCTATAATCAAAGATTTAGGATCAATTTCACGAGCCCGTAAGACTTGATTCCTCCCAATTGTTAATTTCCCAAGCCAACTACCTAAGTTTTTTAGCAATGAACGCTCTTCAGAACTTGACTTTATAAGCTCTGATCCAAGGAGAACCTGAAAAAAAAAATTAAAAAAAAAAAAACAAAATAGATTCCAAACGTTATTACACTGGTAGCTACATCCAAAAATGCATAAATAAATCAGTTATAAGACATAAACCTTGCAGTTCTCATATGTGGCTTGAACAATCTCTTTATTCAAAGCCTTTGAATTAATCTTGTCCAGGAACTTCAAATACAAGTCATGAAAATTCGGCTCAATGCTTGCTCTGTCAAGTAATAGGTAGAATGTGATATGTGATAGGAAATCATATGAATGCGACAAAAAGACAGCTGCAAGGTGTGTGTACCTAAGTATGTGTATATTTGTGTGTGTGTGTGTGTGTGTATATATATATATATTCCCCACTAAATAGTTGGGAGACATTTAAGGACTGGACAATGATAAAGACGATTACAACAAACTACTCTATGGTGTAAGCATAAGAGTAACTGTATGAAAAGGGACCCCCAAAAATAAACATATATATATATAGGCAGCTGTTAGGATTAGCATAAACAAAGTTACAAGTTCAGGCAGCATGTTTCTAATATGTGCTTTTCTATGAATGCAAACATAAATACAATCACAAAGTTTCTAACCTTTTCATAACCATATATTGTGCAAACCAGGGATAGTGCTGTTCCTTAAAAATTTCAGAGAATTCTTTTCCCTTAGCTTCAATATTAGTAACTGAGATATTGTTTATAATAAAAGATATTTTGTCTTGAATCTCTGATGCTGGAGCCTGTAAACAAAGAATAGACACATAAAAGGATTAGAACAAGACCATATGGACAAATAGGATGATAAACCAAAAATTTCAATGGTCACTTTTCCACTGTGCAATCCTCATTGTTCCCATGATATTTCAACGGGATGATTAAGCAAACCTCAGTTCTACTGAAAAGATGAACTTAATGCTCATATAGTCAAAAATAAGGAGACTAACAGAAAGATCAAAACCCTATAATTCATATATCAAGCCAACTGCCAGCACTTTCACAAAAAAAAAAAGCTGATCTTCAGCATCAACAGAGAGAGATTTTCTTTTTATTCCACAGGAGCAATGTATAAAGACAGTTATTTCCATATTAATGAGAGAGAGAGAGAGAAGCCCATAGGGATGAGCTTAACTGTATGGAGTGCCCTGAACTATTGACTGTCAAAGTCCCAATTATCAATCTTTGACACACACTGGGTCAGACTGTAATCCACCTAAAACAGAATCGACTCGTACAAGCAAAAATGGAGGGTATAAATTATAGCTAACTGCAAGCATATAACATCTGGTCAGATCTTACAACATAACCCAATCAGAAATCAGCAACCTCTATGCTGCTTCTACGAGCGGAAAGATTCCCGTACATTTTGTAGGAAAGATAGCATAGATGCCAAACAAATCTGACCCCTAGGAGTTTTTGGGTGGCTCCATCCAGTGGAATGTGAGCTTTGTCAGAGCGACGCATAATTGGAAGGTGTATGTTTTTGCCTCCTTTTTCCAGGTGTTGCATTCAATCATATTGAGAAGAGGATGCGAAGATCAACTGTGGTGGGCTTCTTCCAAAAGAGGTTTGTTCTTTCTACAACTCTTTGGCTTCTCCAGAAGGTAGTTGCTTTCCCAGGAAGAGTGAATGGCGGACTCCGACTCCCTCGAGAGAGGCTTTTTTTGCATGTTCAGTGGCTCTAGGCAAGATCCTCACCGTCGATAATCTCAAGAGGCGGCACGTGATCGTGATGGATAGATGTTACATGTGCAAGAGGACTGGAAAGTTTGTGGACCATTTTCTTCTCCATTGTGATGTGGCTTCTGCCATTTGGAGTGCTTTTTTTAGTCGCTTTGGGTTGTCCTAAGTTATACCTAGGCATGTTGTTTGATTGTTGGTGGTCCTCTGGCAGGCCTAGGAGTGCAACAGTGTGAAAAATGGTGACTATGTGCCTCTTTTGGTATTTATGGAGGGAAATGAATGATGAAAACTTTGAGGATAGAGAGAGGTCGCTGGAAATTATTTTATCATTGTTTTTGATACTTTGTATCTTTAGACGGCGGCGTTTGTTTCCTTTGTTGCTTAGTTTTAATGATTTCCTTGTTCGTTTTGCTCTCCCTAGTTAAGTTTTCCTTTTGTATATTTTCTGTGTACATAGGAGCACCTTACGCTTTTAATGAGATTGATTTATTACTTATCAAAAAATCAAAATCTGACCCCAATCAATTTCACATAAGCTATTCCAAAGATTACAGCTTGGGCATCCAATCAATTAATCCTCCAAACAAAGGTATCTAAGGCTTGCAAAGAAAAATTAGGGAGAGGATAAGGTGGGAAGCCACTAGCTAGAAGGCTTCGCTTGCTTGGTCTACACTCCCCTAAGTTCCTACTCCAAAGCTGTGTTGGGAAAAACTGGTTGCTCAGGGTTTAGTAATCAAATTGGGTTTTACAAATAGTAAAGGAAATTTATCGTGTTGTGGGGGTTTCTTGTATGGGTTTTGAGGAGGAGTTTATGGCTCTCTTGAGAGTTATTGAAGCGAGCTGCAGTCATAAGGTTTCGACTTCCTCTTCTAAACATGGTAACAAAGGTAGGAGGGAGTTAAAAAGACTAGAGTGCTCCATTAATTATGATCCCAAAGGACAGAGTTCAAGCAGTGGAAAAGGAAATGAAATGGGGAGCTCAATTCTTAATGAAGCCTAAGTTGTTATCGGGTTAAATGAGAGGGATAAATGTCTGAGAGTGAGGAACCTTCTCAGAGAATGGAAGGTTGACATTGTTTGTTTTCAAGAAACGAAGCTTGAGGTTAGGTCATGTAGTGGTGTGCATAGTTTGTGGGTTTGCCATCACGTGGACTGATGTTGTTTGGACTCCAAAGGGGCTTCAGGTGGTATCTTGATTATGTGGGATAGGAGGGTAGTGGAAAAGATTGATAAGTGTGCAGGGGAATTTACTTTGGCTTTTACTTTCAAAAACGTTGAAGATCATTTCACTTGGGCTTTTGCAGAAGTCTATGGCCCTAATTTTTATAGGGATAGAAGGCTTCTTTGGGATAAGCTAGCCGGTATGCTTAGTTGGTGGAACCTGCCGTGGTATGTTACCCGGTTCCCCAATGAGAGATCAGGAGAAGCTCACTTATGCCTAGCAATGATAGAGTTCTCTTACTTCATTTTTTTATGAAGGCCTAATGGACCTCCCCCTTGTTGGTGGTACTTTTACTTGGTCGGATAATCGGGAGTCACCTTATTGGTCCAAGCTTAATAAATTTCTTGTTTCTCCAGATTGGAAGCTCAATTTTCTGGTGTGATCCAAAGGAGGCTTCCTAGACTGTGCTCAGATCATTTCCTGGTCCTCCTTGACTAGGTGACTTTCAAAAGGGTAATATGTACGTTAAATTTGAAGAAATGTGGCTTAAGTATGAGAGTTTTGTGGATAGGGTGAAACATTCCCATCCTTCAGATACTACGAGTGTAGTAAGAGCATCCGTCAACAAAAGGATCACCCTAAGATGATCATCTCATGGCTATTGAGAACGAATCAAATCAGATGGTTCTATTTCTCAATCTTTGTGACTTGCTCCTACGGAACCAAGGTTGAAACGATTGAGAAAAATAGGGTCATTCACAACCACAGATTAAGGGTTCCACGAAAAGTTAAGGATTGGTAGTCCTTTTTAGAAATCTAATGGATTTGATCTTATCTTATACATATGCGGGGAAGGTAATAACAAAAATGAAAGAAGACAAGTTCTTCTTTCTTTTATAACTTAGGAGCCGTGCGAGATGAAAGTCTAATGCACATTTTTAGATAAGTAAGATCAAATATATTATAAAAAGCGTAAGGCGCCCCTAACGTACACAGGGAGTATACACAAGGACCACCAAAAAGAAAAAGAAAAACAACCCAAACAGAAACCCAAAACACCGCGCAAAAAACCCACCCACTACAAAGCAACCCTAAACCCCGCATACACATCTTATTTTTCCCCGGCTAGACCCAATGTTTTCCAACATCAAAATGAGAGAGCATTCAAATTTTTCCAGCTCCCTCCCCCCTTCGCTTCAAAACAGAACCCCCATCCACTCGCTGCTGATGCTCTTCAATTTCACTCATCAGATCCAAAAACCTTTTTTTATTGTCCCCAAAAGAAATCCCCTAGAGCTTGAGCGATCTCCAACGAACTAACCACTGCCTCAGAGTAACCATTAATCAAATCACTCCTTCTCTGAAGAATCTCCAATCTCCGGAGATGGTCTTCGGGAACAAGAGCTCCGCCGGAGAAAAGCCCCGCTTAAGGAGACCCCTCGCCGGAGGAGATTGAGCAGAGGGCTTGACAGTCGAAGAACCTCTGCGAAAGCCCGAAAGAACCTCCATCTTGGACTACTCGCCAAGCCAACGGGCTCAAACGCTGCAAACAACCCCAGATACCCCCCACCCGAGACTGAAGACCGACTACCTACCAACGGGCAGCCGGCAGGCGCGACTCTGATCAGCTCCCCCCGCAAGCTGACCCAAATCCATCTTTGAAGCCCTCCCTGAATCTTGTGTTTACGATTGTAGAAGTACAGGGGCTTAGACGACTTCTGGGCGATCACCACCGCCGAGGGTTGCACGGCCTCATAGAAAGACCATCCGCAGCTAGAGAAACAGACCCCTCGAACCTGAAACGACCCTTCTTCCCTGTCGGTTCTGTCACCTCTGGAGAAATGAGGGGAATACAGACAGGCCTCGAGAGTGACTGACTCCGTGACCTAGCAGCAGTCAAACCCACCGCCGGGAGAAGAAGAAGACTGGTCAAGCGGCGAGAACTGGTCACCCGGCATCCACTAACCTCACGCGAGAAGACTGGCAGGGAGAGAAACTGGTCCACCGCAGCAGGAGAAAAGCTGGTCATCGGCCCTCCTCTGACCCAATCGGCATGTTCTGGTCAAGCGGCAGGGAGAAAAACTGGTCACCGGCCTCCCTCTGACCTCCCACCGGAGAAGACTCTTGCCCCGCCGACTGGGATGAAGAGCCATCGGAGAAAAACTGGTCACCGGCCTCCCTCTGACCTTCCATCGGAGAAGACCCAGCTTGCCGAACCTGGTCACCGGCATCCTCTGGCCCTCACCGGAGAAGACTCTTGCCCCGCCGACTGGGATGAAGAGCCATCGGAGAAAAACTGGTCACCGGCCTCCTCTGACCTCATCGGAGAAGACCCAGCTTGCCGAACCTGGTCACCGGGCATCCTCTGGCCTCACCGGAGAAGACTCTTGCCCCGCCGACTGGGCCTTTGGACGGAACCCAGTCGACACCGAAACCAACACCACCTCCGGTGTGGACACCCGGCGCAACAAGGCACGGTTTGGACGAGACCGTAACCATGCGACCCAAACCCGGCTTTGATCTGGGCTTGAGAAGGAGTTTCTTGGGCTTGCGGCCTTACCGGGTTTAGGCGCAAAGCCCTTAAAACCTGAATGACCCGAAGTGGGCTGCAAGCCCAAGCCCAAAATCTGCCACCCTTCCTTCACACACCCCAAAGGCCCGATCAATTTCAAATTTGAAATGATTCAGGCACTCCAGAAGCTTCCGATGAGATCCTCCTCCCGGCGTGAATCTTGTCGTTTGAACTCTGGGACTGATCTCTGCACCAAGGTTCTTACCCACCGGTTCTACAACAACACTCCAGGTCGTAGCAGTCCACCGCCGACCTCCAGCACCGGTGATATCTCAGGCGATCCCCACGGAAAAAGATCCAGCTCTGCCGTAGACCCAGCAGAACCCAACAGCCTATTCGCGACATCTGCAACCGGATGCTTCAAAACCGAAGAAGGGACCACCGATCTAACCACCGCCGCGCTACGACGGAGCGGCCACCAGCAACAGCACCCATCACGCGGAGACGAGGACCCAGCCTTGGATCCAAAGAAGGCAAGCGCTTTGCTCAACTCCCCAGAAACACGACTCCAGCCCCGCCAGCACGGCCTCAGGGAAGAGGACCATCCCTTTCCGACCTCCCTCACCATAAAACCCCACCCTCCAAGAAACGCCCGGCCTTATTCCCGCCTCCTACGAACACTCACCGGCCTTGGACCCCTCCCTAAAAGAATTCAACAAACTCCTCAACCCCAGCATTCCGTAGCACCCATTCCATCTTCGAAATTAGCCAAACAATACACAGAGACCCCAAGCAACAGCCCCTGAAAACCCTTTCCTTCTTTCCCTCACCCAAAGAACTGACTTCCTATCCCCCCACCGAAAAGACGTAAGGTTTTTAGCCTCCACCGAAGAAATCGGCCCCTCTCCCATCTCCAAACACTACTTCGGCCCTGGACGGGCACCCACCAGCCGAGCCTCCGCGTCCCCCCTCACAATCGTCGCCTGACCAGACAACCCCGAGCTTTTTGTATAACACAACCACTCAACGAACAGACTCAAATCTGAAAACACACCAGCCGGAAAGATCTCGGTCCCTGAGCCAAACTGATGCGATCACGTAGTGTGACGCGCTGCACGCGCTCCACCAGGAGAGAAGAAAGAGAGGAGAGAGGAGAGAGAAGAGAGAGAGAGGAGAGAGCCCCAACGGGCTAGTCCTTTTTTCTTATCAACAAACGAATTAATGAGTGAAAAAAGTGAGGAATCCTCTATTCGACTTGGACTATCCCACACTCCAATCGTTGCTTTTCTTTCTAGTACTTTGAAAGTATCTACTTCAGCTTCAGCCACTCGAATTTTCGATATTCCTTTTTATTTCTCATCAAACGAATGGCATCTTCTTCTGGAAATCCTAGCTATTCTTAGCATGATATTTGGGAATCTCATTGCTATTACTCAAACAAGCATGAAACATGGTAGGACTCCTATCATCTTCTTTCATGGTTTTCCAAGCTTCATTGTGGCCCGCAAGCTCAAAGAACTCCATTGACTCCTTGTTGATTGGTGGCCCCATTTCTGCCAACCGTTTGGAGATCAAGGAGCATAGTGTACGCTTTTACAAAAAATTGTATATCGAGCATTTCAGTTGGTGGCCTTTGTTGGACGGCCTTTCTTTCGACTTTATTGGCGAGGCTAAGGCTAATTGGTTGGAGAGAGAAATTGAGGAGGGGGAGGTGTTGGAGGAAGTGAAAGCTATGAATGGTGACAAGGCGCTGGGACCTGACATTTCTCTATGGCTTTCTTCCAAGCTTTCTAGGGTGTATTAAAAGAAGACATTATGAAGGTCTCTTGTGAATTCCATGCTAGAAGTAAGTTTGAAAGAAGCTTGAATGCAACGTTCATCGCCCTCACCTCGAAGATTCCAAGGGTTGTTGATACCAAGGACTTTCGCCCCATTAGTCTAGTGAGTAGTATTTACAAAATTATTGCTAACATTCTAGCAAACAAGCTAAAGACAGTGATGGGAAAGATTATCTCCAAGTCACAAAATGCTTTCATCCGAGGTAGGCAAATCTTGGATCTTATTCTTATTGCAAATGAGTGCCTTAATAGTAGAATTAAATCGAGGGAGTTTAGTGTTCTATGCAAATTGGACTTAAAAAAAAGCTTATTATCATGTCAATTGGGGTTTTCTTTTGTACATGCTAGGAGAGCAGATTTGGGGGGGGCAATGGTGCTCATTGAATATCCTCGATTTATTTTCGGTTTTTTTGTACATTACTCCCACCAGTTTTTTTAGTAGCTCCCGTGGCCGGAATCAATGAGACCCTCTGTCTCCCTTGTTGTTCATCATTGTGATGGAGGCTTTGGGGAGGATAATTTCTACTGCAATTAGTGTGATCTGTTGGCCGACTTCTTTGTGGGGACAAGCCCAAGAATACCAACCCAAGTTCCTCCTGTTTGCGGATGACACTTTGATTTTCAATGGGGCTGACCCAGATCATCTACGTCATCTATGGCGTTTGTTCTTATGTTTTGAAGCTATTTTGGGTTGAGATCAACTTGGCTAACTTGAAGTTGGTTCCTGTGGGAAATGTTGATAATATGGATGGGTTGGCTATTATTCTGGGTTGTGGGGTTGCTTCTTTGCCTTTGAAATATCTTGGTCTTCCATTGAGGGCTTCCTTTAAGGCCAAATCTATTTAGGACGAGGTTATTGAAAAGATAGAGTGTTGGTTGGCCAATTGAAAAATAATGTATTTGTCAAAAGATAATAGGGTTACCCTCATCAAGAGCATACTATTCAATTTGCCAACGTATTTCATGTCTCTTCTCTCTCTCCATGTGGGTGTTGCAAACTATATTGAGAAACTTCAATGTGATTTCCTTTGGGGTGGGCTAGGAGAACTGTGTAAATTTCACCGGTAAGCTAGTCTAAGGTTTGTTCCCCGATCAATGAGGGAAGTCAAGGGATTCAAAACTTGTTAATGTTCAATTGTGCTCTCTTAGAGAAATGGCTATGGCACTTTATGCATAAGAGAGGCTTTGTGGAGAGTTGTGGTGAACTCCAAATTTGGCAGTTTGTGGGATGGGTGGTGGTCTAATGAGGCTTTGAGGCGTATGGAGTGGTGTTATGGAAGAATATTAGAAGGGGTTGGGAGAAGTTTTCAACTCATACCAAATTTGAGGTGTGAGATGGATCCAATGTTAGATTTTAGCATGATTTGTGGTGTGGGAGCAAGGGCCTTAAGGAAGCCTTTCAAGTTTTATATGCATTGCATGTGTGAAGGATGCTTTCATAGCAGCTCACTTGGAGCTCTCTAGTAGTTCCAATCAGTGGAACGTTAGTTTTGTCAGAGAGCGGCTCATGATTGGGAAGTAGATGTGTTTGCTTGATTCTTTAGCTTGTAGTATTCAGTCAGAATGAGACGGGTAAGTGAAGACAGGCTTTGGTGGGCCCCTTCTAAAAGAGGATTGTTTGATGTTAGATCTTTCTACAATATCTTGGGTTGTAGGGGAGGCTCTATTTTCCCTTGAAAGAATATTTCGCAGGCTAAGGATTCTCTAAGGGCAGCTTTTTGTGCTTAGTCGTTAGCTCTAAGAAAGATCCTTACCATTGTCCCGTCGATAGGGGCTGCATGTGTATCATCTTCTTCTCCGTTGTGAGGCGGCGTGTCTTATGGAATGCTTTCTTCAATCACTTTAGGCTTTCTTGGGTTATGCCTAGATGAGTTATTGACTTGTATGAATGTTAGTGGATTACAGGTAGCACTTGGAGTGTTATTGTGTGAAAGATAGTGTCTTTTAGTCTTTTATGGTGTATTTGGAGGGAAATGAATAATAGGAGTTTTAAAAATCGCAAGAGACCGATGGAGGAGCTTAAGTTTTTTTTCTTCAATACTCTTTATCTATGGACAGCTACTTATGTTTCTCCATTTGGTTCTAAGTTTTCATGATTTTTTTGTTCTTTTTTCTTTTTCTAGTTAGGTGTTTTCTAATGTATACTTCCTGTGTACTTGAAGCACCTTACGCTTTTAATGATATCTCGATTAAGAAGTATAAATTCTATTTAGAGAGACAGAGAGACCTAGAATGCTAAATCAAACATGGCATATCTAGAATAGCAAAAATCACATCTTTCATTTCAGCACAACATAGCTTGCCTTGGCTTTCAGACCAACATTGTGCATGTCAAAATTAACTTAACCCGATTGATGAATAAAGAACTTAGTTGCACTTGAAATACATGAAAACTACTCAGATGTTATGATAATGGAAGCACAGATATGACACACTGCCAAGATAAAATAGACCATACAAAGGGAAGAAGGCTTTGTCAGTTTTTTGAGGGTTCCAGTTTTTTTGTTGGGATTTTTCTTGTAATTGTAGTGGGTCTCTAGGGATAGGGTGAAGGTTTCGGTTGTTGTTTTGGGGTTTGGTGGGTTTTTTTTTCTCTTTTTAGGTATTCCTCTTGTATACTTCCGGTGTACTTAGGGGCGCCTCACGCACTTTCTTTATAAAATTTCACCTTACTTATCAAAAAAAGATAAAATAGACCATACAAGGGAAGTCTCCAAGCACAATATTTCAAAAAACATAAAATAGTTTAAAAAGAAATGTAGAGAACAAAACTACCACTGTAGTACACGTATTGTCAAATGCTAAATATGTTGCAAATCAAATCTTCAACTCAACCTAACATGCATTGGACTTGCACCACATGTGAAAATTTTTCAGTAAAAGTTATAGAATGTGGAATTGAGTACCTCTATAGGAGTTTCTCTTTTCTCGGCCGCAGCAACAAGTGTTTCAATGTTTAGAGCAGAGCCAAATCCTGAAAAATTGCATTGCATAAGTATGACTAAAGTGATGAGGCATTTAACTAAAACAACGACCTAATAGCATATTGCAACTTATATAGAAGAACAAGCATTATATATTAAGTAAAAGAAAATTACTGGTTGAAGTAACCGCTCGAGTAGGACGAACAAAACCAGATGAAGAAGAAAGCATTGACGGAGCACTTACAGCATTCTGTAACTGCAATTTTAGCAATAGAAGGAACAGTGCTTATAAGGGGAATAAAAATGATACAGAAGAGTGCTTGCCAGAAGGGAAGAGAGAGGGAATGGGAGTTACCTTCTGAATACTAGAAGCATCACCTAAATGAACAGCTGAAGACTGCCCTGCAGAAGATAAGAGCGGTTTCCCGTCATTAGATGATGCTGCAGCTGCTTTATGACAGTCCTCAAGACTTTCATTTCTCTGTTGAAGCTGCAGCGGGGACGAAAGTTGCTGCCCAGGCTGTATGATGCTAGAGCTATTTAACTGCAGTCATGACCCAGCATATAAAAAATAAAAAAATAAAAAGCATTGATTATTCAGTACACAAATCAACTGAATAACTGGTTTAGCTAAGGAAAAGGGTCCCTCAGTTTTTCCTACTCAAAATACATTATAGAGAATGAATTATTAGGAATTGAATTTGTTTTATTGGTTGAAAAGAGAAATGTTAAGCTTACAAAATATTTTACAAAAAAAACTCTTACAAAGTGATTGGCACAACATGATTGAATTTCTCAAAATTTGAATTCATCTCCTTTTCAATCATGTTGTGCCACATTACTTTGTAAGAGTTTTTTTTTTGTAAAATATTTTGTAAGCCTAGCATTTCTCTTGTTTTATTGGTTGAAAATGTATCCTAAGACAATCCATTCTCCAATTTGTATAGAATTTTTCCAAACGTAATTTTGCAAATCGGGACAGCCTTATGGAAAGTCTACTCCTCTTAACTTTATTTTCAATTAAGTTCAGATTCGTGCAGGTCAAGAGACAATCACTATATACCTCCAGATTTCCTGAGGTAGCCTGAGCAGACCCATGGTGATTAACAACAGAAGCATGGCTGCCTCCATCCGTGTCTGAATGGCCTGATGAAATCCTCGCAAGAGCCTGTTCGATGAAAGCAACAATATCTGAATGAGTACCACGCAGATGGGATATCTGTAAGATATGATTGCAATATTGTGGCCACTCAATCAGACGATCCACAAACTGCTCCAAAGCCAGAGTCCCAAACACAAACATCTGCACAAAAAGAAACCACCATTAATATCATATAACAAAAACCGATGAAAGAAAAGTCACTCAAAGAGAAATGATACAAACTTTTGAATCTGCAGGTTTGCGTAATGCATCTAAAACACCACGCAGAGCAATCCCAAGTGTGAGATGAGTTACGAGCTGGTGCTTGATAACAGAGCCTGAGATATGGTTAAGAACCGTGGCGATAAAGCAAAAGAAAAATCAATTTAAAGACACGTAACAGCTCGAACAATGTAAAAAGAAGGGGTCTGTTAATAAACCAAAAGAAGTATAATATACATCACAGCAATTAAAATCAGGCTAAAAATAGATTTGATGAAGCCGATGTCATAAATCAACTGAAGACATGAAAAACAAAAACGACTTGCATTTTGTTTTTTTTATAAGTTAAATTTTATTAAAAAACGAAAGGCGCCTCAAAGTACACAGGTAGTATACAAAAGAAAACACCTAGAAAGAGCAAACAAAAGAAAAACCCAAAAAACCTAACACCGAACAGAACCCAACCAAGAAAGACCACCAAATACAAGCCTCGAACCCAAAACCCTAAACACCAAACAGCCCTCAAACCCAAAGCCCACACTCATAGTTAGCTAGCATGAACCTTGCCTTGCATATATCCTATAAAAACGACTGGCATATATCATATAAACCCAAATTGCATAACCATATAGAACTGAGCACATTCAAGACAGTCACCATTAGAAGATACTACTGAAGAGACATGATTCACCATAGTGAGTCAAGGTAATTCTAACAACGCAGTGAACTCCAACACTGTAGTTAACTATCACCATAAGGTCAAAGAGAGCATGTTTTCTGAAACTGATGATCTCCAACTTTTTTTTTTTTGATAAGTAAGAAAATTTATTAAAAAGCGTAAGGCGCCCTTAAGTATACAGACAGTATACATAACAGGCCCAAACACAGAGAACCCTCAAACCCGCAACCCTCGAGCCATCAAAACCACAACCCTCAAACCCGAAACCCACAAAACAGCAACACCCAATACTACCGAGACACACAAAGCTAAAAAACTGATGATCTCCAACTTTCAAGATGGTTCTACTAAAAAAGACAGCTACATATGGGAAGTAGGCCTCAAATTCTGATATCTCTCTGGTATATGCTAAAGTTAAATCTGTCAAAATTAACCTCAAGATATGCCTGGAGTAAATGCAAATGTTATTGCAGCAGATTATTTTTTTTATAAGTAAAAGTCAATTTATTAAAAGCGTAAGGCGCCCCTAAGTACACAGGAGCACGGCTGTGTGGAAAAGGTTCCTACGTGCATCTTTTGGTGTTTGTGGAAAGAACGGAATGACAGAAACTTTGAGGATAGAGAGAAGTCGTTGGAGGATATTTTATCTTTTTTCTATGAGACTCTGTTCCTATGGACAGCGATTGATCAATAGCATAGTTTTATTCACAAGACCCTTTCCTAGAAATGAGATATGCACAACAAGGTAGATTTATCTCCCCCCCCCCCCTTTCTCTCTCTCTCTCTCTCTCTCAAGGGTGTTTCTATGAGGCTGAGCTATGACAAAACCAAAAAGAAAGAAGTTCAGCATAACCAAGAAAGGAGAAATGATGCCAAAATTGGAAAGTGCTCATGTAGCATATTAACTCAAGCTGTTTCAATATGGTTAATTTGGAGTACAATAAGAGGATATGAAGTATCGGCAAATTTTATTATGTATGTATGTATACAGTTTTCTTTTTTTTGAGTTAAGAGTCATCAGCAAATTTTATCATGAAACTCACCAAACAGAACTGCAGCAATTTTGAGCTGCCTCTCAGGATACTTGGGGAAGAATCTGTACTCCTCAAACAGATTTGCAATCATGCACTCAAAAATTAATTGTTCCCTGTCAGTTGGTGCAGAAGACCCTTGAAGTGTTAATTCCAAATTAGAAAGAAAATAAAAATTGAATGTGAAAATAGGTGACATCAGAAGATTTCAGCAAAAAGCTCCCTTAAGTAGATTTTACCCATTTTGGAAAATAATAAATTGGCACAACAAAATTCCAAAGACCAAAAAAATAAAAACACTTAAGACCTTGTTTTCCTGGAGGCTAAAACATGGAAAGACAATTCGCATTAACAGGCATGACAAATAGCCATATCTAAGAACAGATAGCCATATCTCAGTCAGATAAAAGTAGCATGACAAAGAAAAAGTAAGCTTTCAAAACCTCGAAGAGTTTCAAATAATACAAGAATAGTCTGAGATACCAAGTAACCAGGTGAAAAAGCTTTAACAGGCATTACACCTTTTCACAGAGGATTCCTTGAATTGAGCAAGCATTTGAACCATTGCTTCAATGGTCAACTGACCAGAAAACATTTGATGGAAGTAAGAGTTTGCTTCAGCCTCAATATCATCCGCAGCCCCATCATTCTGCAACCTTGGATTAGAATCCATAGCTGTTGCATGCAGCTTTTCCATCTCCTCAGCAAGTTGACTAGAGCTAATCAAGCCTGTATGAGCTTTAAGGACCTGCAGCAAAAAACAGAACAAGGTTCCAGATAATCGAGAACAAGACTGCATGTAGATTGACAGATTGACCGAGTTGCAGAAGAAGAACCTTCAAGAAGGTAGAACTAGTCTCTACATAGAGATTCAAGACAGCACCAGAATGATGGAATGTTCTGGTGGAAAAATCCTGTGATCCACCAAATTGAATCTCCTTCAAGAAGCTAAGGCACTCCTGAAAGGTCAACCTATGCATGTCAAACCATATTTTTCAAACAGTTGCTATAATTTTTTTTAACAATAACAAAAAAGGCTCCATTTGTTAACATTCTTGTTTTTTTGTCTTTTGTTTTCTCCTCTCAAAACAAAACATTAACAAACAAACCAAACGCAAAAAAACACTACTAAAAACACAAAAACAGTTTTCACATTTATGTCACATCATATTACTTTTTCAAACAAAACCACCCTTCAAAACACATTAAGAAACAAGAGCTTTTTCTTCGCCCTAATGTCACTTTTTGCTTTCCTTTTGGGATGTTCCAAAATTGAGCGCCATTTTCAAAAAGTCAAAGTACTTACTTTCTATATCTTCCCATATTACCCCTACCTATTCAAAAAAACCAACCGGTTACATTAGCCAATCTCTAACCGAGGGTCAAGGGCATTTAAGAAAGCTTATTGCACTTATTAATCTTTATAAAAGCTTGTACCATTTGAAACCAATATACTCATTTTTGGGATAGAGAAGATATTTAAAATGTACCAAAAATTGGCACTCTCACAGTTATCTGCACTATTTAAAGGTAGCAGATGCAGGGGCAACTAATTATTACCTCAAAGAAAATATCTTTATATGTATTTAAATTATAACTGAGCCACTTCTCAAGGTCTACAAGTTCTTTTCTTGATGCAAGAGCTGCCAATCTGATGGCATAAGAAGAAGGAACCATATCTAACACTTCTGATATAATCTGCATAGTGGATAAGAGCAATGAGTACAGAAACAGGAGAAATAAATAATCTAGTACTGCCAAAAGAATTAGACATACAAAAGGGTATATCTGGATAAAAGAAGTTCCTAGCAATGAAAAACTAAAAACTTCATGTTCTTTGAGGCGATCATCAGACTGATACTACAAGCATATTGTTTAACTTTTGAGTTTATAAGCAATATAATGCAACACACAAACGTGAAGGCAATCAACCATGACTTCACTCAAAATTTACCTTTAGCTCTTGGCAGATCTCCAATATTCTAGTCATGCTGTCTGGATCAGAGTTGAGAGAATCTATAAATCCCCGCAACACGAAAGTAGAATTAACATGCCAGAGGTGAAGAATCATTCCACTATTCATGACATTTTTTACTATAACGGGGAAAACAGTAAAGGACACTTCATACTGGAGGAGGTTATAAGCAGTCTGCATAACAAATGCAAAATTTATTAACCAACAAAGAACATTTGAAAAATTACGAAAACCATCAATGAACGAATAAAAAAGGCAAACAAAAGTACATTAACGTGTGCCATCCCAAGAAGTAAGACTTCAGGACAGTGTTTAATAGGGTATTCAATGATCAACCGAACAGAAGTGGCATGACCCCTCTCAGCTAGTTGACATAGCACATCCAAAAGGTCAAGACACAACCACGCATGATTAGCATGGCCAAGTTGTAGCTTATGGCCATGCACTGCATCAATATCGGCCTGCAACAATTATCAATTATTCACAACAATCAAAAAGAGACAGCATGAGGAAAGAAGTAACAACTGGATACATATGGCATCATACCAGCTGCCTTGCAGAATGGGCAAATGTAAATACTTCTGGTGGTGCTGAAACAGCATATTTAAGAAAAGATATCTGTCCCTCGGTATTCTTCCAAACAGAGCCACAAATGGTATGGAGAGGGAATGGCTCCTGCATAGCTCAATCCAAAGATTTAGAATAACATGTTTCTCATATGAAATTCACATATTCATCTTACAACATATCTGCTGTGCATGTAACTCTGCGCATGTACTAAAAATATACCTGGCACGCATGTTTATATACGGTCATAAAAAAAGAGAATGCCTCCTGATTTGGGAAGTAGAACCCCTCATGGTCCATATTTTCAATAACTCGTATCCAATTGGTACCAGGAGCCTGTATTCAGCATACATACTTAGGTACAAAGGACACACATACAAACTAGCAATCATTACAATAAAAAATAAGAAAATTGCAGCAACAAGAACAAAAAATAAACTCACAAGTTGCTTGATTGCATCTATGAGAACATCAATATTCCAGGAGTTCAAGGATTGCAGATCAGACAAAGTGCTGCAACCAAGAGCCAAGCTAAACGTTGAAAACATGTTCTGATTGTCCTCAAGACCAGCTTGGGTGCGGGCAATTGTGCCAAGTATTTTAGACAGGGTAATCTCAGTTAGTGGCAAGAAAAGAGATAAAATCTCTTTGCATTGTGATGCATTAACTGTGCACCCATAACCTAGTTCCTTCATAATATCCCCCATGCTCATTTCCTTCTCCATTTCTGCTAAAATAGAATCAAAATCATCTTCGCTGCAGTCATGGAACAAATCCATATTCCTGTAGCAAAAATAACAATCAAAGTTATTAAATAGATGATACCTTTCAAAGCAATAAACAAATGGACAGGGCAGCTTTTTAATCAAAACTATTCTAGAAGAAATACAATTAGAGAAAGATTGTCACCTTAGAAAATTGGCCTCACGCAATTCATCTGAAAGAAATGGAGTTAAAACAAATGGGGCAACATCATTCGACTGCACGAACGATAACATTTGCATAAAGGAATCTACATGCTTGGAAAGGGCCTCAGACCGCTGGAGGAACATAACAATATTCTGAATTTGCTCAGAAGAGTTCAGTAAAACAGGATTGGCACACAATTCCTCAATCTGAGCCATACAAAAACTTTTGCCTAGATAACACAAAAAAAAAAAAACCCCTATTAAAAGGTGCGATACATACACATGACAATAAGTGCAAAGGAAACTAACTAAGCAAGAATACATCCTGGCATCAAGATTTTACTTCCACTTGAAATTGAAACCTACCACTCATTCTGGCTTCAGGGTTTTCAGAATCTGACAGTGCGAGACCAATGGCAATTTTTTCAGATACAGACAGGTGCAGTGAATTAGAGAAATCCTCTAGATTTCCTTCCTTGATCTCTGTGTTCCTTAGGGACTCAAAAAACACTGTGCTGAAATTTGGTTTGTCCAACAGGTATCTAAAAATTGATGCAACAACTGATTCCAGTTGCATGTTCTTTGAGTCTCTGCCATAAAAGTTCAGATGATCAATGCATGTTTGGAGCAGCATAATGCTTCCCTCAACTCCATATTCAACAAACTGCCAAAAAGAAATAGACCGTATCAGCATGTTATCCATTGAAATGCATAGATGAAACTCAAAAATCCTTATTCCAATGAATTTGGATCTGCTTCATGAATATCTCTTACTATGAGCAAACTATCATCACTTTCAAATTTTTCTTTAGTAAAATTATAAGAAATTAATTGTTTACAGAGGCTTGACTAGCAGTTACGCAGGCCATAAACTTCAGAAACCCCCTCAAAATGGGGGTGTAAAAGATAAAATTTTAATGATTGCCAGCAAAGTTATGTCTGAAATAGACTGCATAATAGAAATCAAGTCAACAGATTTTACATATATCTTATCAGTTTCCTAAGGAATGGACCTGGTGCAAAGGTTTGAGCCTTACCAATTATTTAGAACCATCACTTAAAAAAATAAATAAACACAAAGACATATTGGACCTCATTATCACCTTCACCTATGAATTCAATTGATAAATCCCCTAGCACAACATTACAAGAGAGTAGGGGAGAGAAAATGCTGTGTGTATTATCTGATTCAGCAACAATTCAACTCACACAAGCATGTCTTTTACACGCTTTTATCTATCTTGGATTAAAAGCTCCATAGCTTCTTTTTTTCCTTTTTGCTAGGAAAAGCAGCTCATAGTTGTCTTTTTTCATGCAGAACAAACTAGGAAAACAAACAGCTCTTACAATTTACAAGGTCTCGTTGCTCAAACTTCTTTCTTCCAACTACCATATATTCAAAAATTCAACATCATATTCCTTCTTTAAATAGTGAAAGCCTCTAGCCGTGGGGCAACTTTTATTTAATATGTCTAGTGAGAAAAAAACAAAAAAAAAAAAACAGTTCAATTCTAATAATTGTATCCACCTTTAATCAAGAAAGCGAGACACTATTTTGATAAAACATAAATATCCATGCTTAGACTTCCTTTTTCCCGATATCTCAATACATCTGAAATATATCTGAAATACATCTGAAACATATTTTGATAAAACATAAATATCCATGCTTAGACTGCCTTTTTCCTGATATCACAATACATCTGAAATATATGAGAAGACCAAATTCATGCAAGGAATTATTTGGCACATCTTTAACTTTAAGAGATTCTAACCTAAAAAATAGTCTTAATAAGATATAGCATTCCTTTGTGTTTAATGTGGTGTATTCGGAGAGAACGCAAAACTCAAAACTTCAGAGATCGTGAAAGGACAGTGTTTAAGAGTTTTTTTTTTTTTAAGAAAGTAATCGAGATATTATTAAAAGTATAAAACGCCTCAAGTACACATAAAGTATAAAAGAGAAACACCTAGTTAGAAAGAACAAAAAAATCATGATAACTAATCACTAAATGAGAAACAAATGCAGTTGTCCAAAGATACAGTGTTAAAAAGCCATTATGCTCAAATCTCTCTATATGTTTGGATGGCAGCTTATAATTGTTCTCACTTTTCAAATTTCTTAGAATTTATTGATTTGTGTTCTTCTTCTTAGTTGGGTGTTTCTCCTATATATTTCTTATGTACTTGGGTTGCACCCTTTTGCGCTTTTTAATGAGATTGGTTTCTTACCAAAAAAAAAAGATACAAGCATATTGTATCCATGGTGACTTTTCAGCTCAAGCCTGTAGAAGTTACATTTCCGGCCAATCTTCTACTTCGTTTATCAATAACATCATAGAGCCACTAAACTTTCTTCATTTTCTTTCTTTTGTTTCATTTTCTCTTGTTCATTTTCAAGGACTGAGTATGAAATTCATGGTAAGCAAGTAGTAGCAGTAGTTCCATTTTTTATTCTTTTAATAAAATCACTCTCCTTTCTAAGGTTTAGAGATCCATTATCATTAGCAATCTAGTAATTCTCTATAACAAGAATGCATTCAAGAAGATAACTTGTCCAAACCTGTTCAATTTTTTAACATATCACTCAGTCTTTCCTATCCTTCTTTGGTAGCATAGCATTAAGTTTGTACTTCACGCGTTTACAACACAATGTAGAGCATTGAAACGTATCACTCGTAGCAATACTGTCCTTTCCTTACTCTAATGTCTCAGTGTCCAATACACCTCCTATAAGGCCAGTTCATTCAACTCTCAGATAATTGCACTTGATGCATCTTGGTTTACTATGCAAAGTAAAAGGTCGAATGGTGATTAGTATTAAACTTATACCGTAACGATCTAGGAAAAGCGCTAACCACGCTAACGATATTACTCCAAAAAGACTAGTCAAACTATAATTGAAGCTCCCTAAAATCATTTACAAAGCTCAATTTCACCTAGTAAATAACCAATGCGGAACTTATCATTCATAAACACCTTTATAATTCACCCACTCAATGTGGACAATCCACCCACCTAATGTGGGACTGACTAACTTTCTGAGGAATCACATCTACGATCTGATTAATCTACTCATTTGTTATGGATGGGGCTTGAGTTCCTAAATCACCAGTAAAATGGATCTAGAAGTAACACCACATAAATGTTCTATATCCACAAATAGGGTCTTTGAACTCCACAGATGGATTTAGATCAACTTCAAAGACAAATCTCTTCCAAACCAATGAATTCCTACTTTGGGTACTTGAAAGTTCGCATGTTGAAATGAGGCATATATGGACAACAGACTCCTTCCACACTTGAGCTACCAAAGGTACTACCCCTTTAAATATTTCCAACGTGAGAGACATAGTTATTAAGAAACAAAGCGTGCGTGCAAGCAGTCTCCACCAATTAAAATTTTTAATTCTAGCAAAATTATTTCACACAACTCACATAGATCCTGAAAATTAAGAAACTTAGAACAAAAATAACAAACAAGTAATTGCATTCATAATGAAGAACATCCATCTAGGAAATGCATTCATTAATCTATTCATCCACCATGATTACATTCACAGTTGAGCCCCAATTCACTATCGACACCATCCACCTTAGCATCCAGGACCCGCCAGATGTCCAGTCGGGACTGTCTTAATTGTCATCTACATACAACCAAGGCATCCAGTAACAATTTTCAAACTGCATTACCAATTACACACTTATCCACAAGAAGAGCTAACAATGTCCTCAAAATAAATGAATCAATTGAGTTTCCAAAGTGAATTTGCAAATACCCATCAAAATTATCTCTTAATCTTTTCCCCCTTAACCAGTCATTGGAGTTAACCCACTCTCAAGTATATTTAATCCAATGTTTAATCAGACTCAACCTATTTAAACAAGGCGCAATCTAAACATAGAAACAGAAAGAAGCAAGCGAAATCAACGAAAAAAAAATCAATTATAAATAAAGACATATATATTCATATATACACATACATGCACAGAGAGAGAGGGGGGGAATACCTGACGGAGCTCGCGAAGAACAGAGTCGGCGTTGGAATCGTCGAGGGTCTGGAGCAGGTACCGAATCTGATTCGACGCCGTTGACGAAAACTTCAACATGGAGGCGAGTTATTGAATTCCTAGGGTTAAGGGTTTGCAGAGAGAGAGAGAGAGAGAGAGAAAGATAGAGACTGAGTTTGTGAGAAGAAGATTGGGTGAGGGGATTCGGAGATTCGAAGGGATGGAGAATCGTCAAGAAACGGAGAAGAAAGGCGAGGTTCTGCGTCTGAGAGTGTTTTATAGAGTAAGGACGACTGCTTTGGTTGTGTAGGAAATGAGCGAGTTACCGGTGGGCTTTATACGATGGGTAGAACATCTTTGCGTGTTGGCACCAAATGGAACTACTACAATCCCGAGACCATTAAAGTGGGACCATCAAATATATTTAAGTTTTAAAAATATATATATATATATATATAAATCAAATTTTTATTCCAAGACTCTCGATTCCTAATCAACTTCTGTATTTTTTTTAAAAAAAAACAATTACTGGTTTTAAAGATTGGTTAGAAATGTCATATTAGTATTGTGAGACTACTTAATATATTTTAATTTAAAATTATTATATTCATATTTTGTATCTCAAGACTATCACATCCTAATTAACCTTGTTTTTTTTAAAAAAACAACTAATTATGGATTTAACAGTTTAATTGAAACTATCAAAAATAATTGTATATTATAGGATAAAATTGAATTCTTAATATTCTGTTTTTTTATATAATCAAAAATCTAAAGATAAGAAATGATTTGAAAAATGTTGAAAAGTGATTTTTTAAAAAAAATAAAAAATGTGTTTTGATGTGATATAAAGATGGGAAGTGTTTTTTTAAAATGATTCACATTTAAAAAATGTTTTTTTATGAGATTCACTTAATAAATTTATTTAGTTATGTTTTCCAATAAATATATCTTAAACATGTTTATTTTGAGAAAACAAAAATAGGAGTAAAGTTTACTTCTTATTTATTAAAAAATTGATTATATTGACAATTTTGACATAAGAGATGAATTGTTGCGCTATCACTTTAATATGATCGAGGTGGCCACACAACCACCCTAAATTGTTCGAGGCATGCGACGTCTAATGAATTCTAAAATCTTAAACATATTATTAAACTAAATTATTTATGTTGTTGAAACATTATCATTTAGTTATGATAATGGTTTTAAAGACATTCATGAAGTTTAAGAAATTTATAGTCAAAACTCTTTAGAATCTCTTTAGAAAATGATTGTTTTATAACGACCGATCTTGTAAATATCAAAAACTGGATCAAACGGACTTAGTTTATTCAAATTGAAGCTCGTTGTGCTTGTGTCGAAACTCTCTACGACATAGTACATTTTCGATAAAAGTCAATCTGTTGACCTTTTTAGACATAAAGATGACTATTTATCGCCTACGTGACACTTTTGACTCGGACTTTATTTTTAAAAAAGAGCTTCACCAATATGATTTTTTAACATAATTAGACTCCCTTTAGTATATATATGGTTTATACTTCGGTTCGAATTCCGAGACAGTTGACTTTTTTGCCTAAACTTGGGTCTTAAAATCTCCAACTGTCAATTTGGCTTAAAACTACTAAAAACCACTATATAGGCCCGACTCATTGCTGTCATGGAAACATGGGTAATGACACATAGCATGTGATCAGTTGGTGAATAAGAGAATAAAGGAATCAAAAAGTCAAAAAGTAAGTTAACAAAGTAGTCCTTTTTGGAACTTACTTAACAAGTTAACTCACTCATCTTACCTCCACACACTACTGCACGTTGCTGGCTGTCCATATGGACCTTAGATGGTTCTATAAAAGGTGGAGATTGGAGAACCTTTAGTAATCAGAACATGCAGTCTCTTAGTGATTCATCAAGAAAAATATCTCATTCCTCTCACTTACATCCACTCACGGCACCTAGGGGTTTTTGAGTAGCTTTACTCCAAACTATCCAGAAACCATACACGACTTACCATGGGGTGTCTAGTAGGTATTCCAACCTTTAGGAGCAACTTTGGAAGCCATTAGAGGTATGAAAACATCATCCTCTTCTTTTAGCTTTAAAACCGGCTTAATAGGGGTGTGTTGAGGAATTTTTGAAGTGCTTCACATTTTGCTTGCATGGGCTGTATGTGATCACTTTGGAAGGCTCTAAAATTATTTTATATCATGTTTCCATTGATCTTAGGGCTTTGGAATCACGAGAAAACATCAAGAACTCATTCTTACACTCATTCGGCCTCTATGGAGTTTTTTGCATAATTTTTTATGTTAACCTGTTTTATGGTTTCCTTTGCTGTTATTTGATGTATAATATATATATATATAATATATTATATAATATATATTAATATATATAATATATATGATCTATATTTGTTATTGTTTAGTTCAAGGATCTTAAGATGCTCAAAAATTAAAAATGGAAGCAAGAGGGCTTGTTTTAAAGGAAAATGGAAAATGCTTAAAGAACTGTAAAATTACTTATATATTGTTTGTTTGTTATTATTTTTAATCCTATAGTGGATTAACACTTAAACTCATGTGTAAACGTTATGGTGGTCCTGCCCTTCGGCAATATAATATGAAGTTAAGTGAAAATTTGACTATAAGATATTCTACTATACTATACATATAACTCATTAATAAGTCATTACTAATAGTGAGGACATTTATGCAATATTACTCTTGTTTGTTTAAGTACTCATCTCGAGTTATGCCTCTACTCCGGTAGGGTGTTCGAGTGCAATATTTGATGATTTACATTATTGTCAACGGGATCCTTATGGCATGTTCTCACTATGTGGGATTCCATAAGTTAAATGTTTTGAATAAATCTATAGACAATATGTGAGAATACTCACAAATATGACTTGTAATATATATATATATGATTTACTTATAGATAAAATCAAGTAATAAAAATGAAGTGATGAATGATAATAATGGCTAAGAAGTGAGGATCCGAAGACTAACCAATTATTATCGATTAGTTACTAATATATGTTATTTGTGAAGATTATTCTACGGAAGTATGGAAGTACTTATTGGGGCTAACGTTGTTTTCTTTTATGTTTAGTTATTGTTTTATTTATGTATATGTGAAATTCATGAAACACATTATGTGAATTGGAATAATATGATGATAAGATAGCAATGAACAAAGCTGGTTGCAATAGTAGGGGTGTGAGGACTGAACCAGTAGACTAAGAGTTCAAAAACCCGATAATAATAACTAATGCTAGGAGCAAGGTTCCAACACAAACCTGTAATCCTATTAAGTGGGGGAAGAATAACGTTCGATAATACGAGTGCAAGGACCTATCAGGAGAATAGTGTAATTCCATGCTGCATTAAGATTAAACAAATACTTCACAATTATGCATGCTCATTCATTCATTATACATGTCATATGTATATTAATATTTCAATTATCTATTATATTGGGATACAGTAGACTCATTTGTTTGTCTATGTAAATGTGATGATATCATGTTTACATAGACGTAATGCAGGAGACAAAAGCAAAGACCCATTCGTTAGCTTTGATGATTATTAGACACTACTTTGTCAGGATATATTATATTCCAGAAGAGACAACATTTTGTTATGTATATGTCTCTTCATATTTTATGCGCTATGAATATTATTATTATTATTAATTATGGTTTGTAATATGTTTAAACATGTTGATATTGCAACTGTATGCTATCTGTGGCACTTGCTTCATCTATTTTTATTTGGTGCATCTCGTATGCACATGTTTTTAATATTAAAACATCTAACGTATTTAATTCATAAGGTATTTTGTTAGCTATTTTGTGTTATGTATAGTGTTCCATAGTATTTTTAAAAGAAAAGAATATATATATCCGTTGCGAGATTGATCTCTAATATAGCAATATCACGTAAGAACTGGAGGTTTCTACTTACGGTTTTATTGATTTAAAACCGAGGCATTACAAGGCAGTCATGCGGCCAACCTTAGCTAGTCGGGGTGGTCGCACAGCTACTTCTAACCTATTGGATAGCTCCCACGGCCGCTTCTTTCCAAACTTTTTTATTTTTAGTTTTTTTTAGTAATAAGTTAACTCCTACACCTAACAAATTAAGAAATTATTTTCTCAAATGAAAATGTTAAAAGTACTAAATCTTTTACCAAAATATGAGTATTAAGATGGTGTGGAGCTTATTTATTGGAGATTATCCAAACAATTAATAAAAAAGAATGTTACGAGTACCAATAAATAAACTCTACATCATTTTGGTAAAAAAATTTGTATCCCTAGCATTTTTATATGATATAATGACAATTCCGAAACTACTTACAAAAAAATAATAATTGAAACTTAATTATATTATTTATATACAATAACAATGTGATTTATATAATCCCAAATTAAGTTATTATGATTGAAATCACCAATGTGTTAATTATAATAATGAATCTTGGTGGTCTATCGCGACCTTAACTCACGCAGATGATCCTCTAACAATCCTCAATATTTGTTTCCAAGCGGTGGATTCCCTCACTAACCTCTTGGACATTCAACAGGGGTGTCAAAACGGGTTGACGAGTCGGGTTCGGGTCAACCCGCTTGACCCACCAATCCATTTAGGCCAGACACGAACGTGGCCTGTTTAACAAATGGATTGACATGACACGGCCTATTTAGTTGACGGGTCGTGTCATGTCAACCTGAAACGATCTGACTCATCTGACACAATTAGGTATTCGGGTCAAATTTACCCAACACGATCCGAATTAACTAAGTTTTAATTAAAAATTAAAATCAAAAAATCAATTCCTCATATATATATATATATATATATTATATATTTTTTTTCAAAACATTTTTATAGTCCTTCATTTGGAAAACACGCAATCTAATATTCTTTTTGTTGAAAAGTTTATAAAGTAATGCCATTTTAAAAAGAAATAAAATATTCAAAAGTGTCGGCATATGGCCCAATCACTTAATTAGATGATTCATAACTATCATCTATATATCTTGCATATCATGAGATAATGCTAAATGAGAAGCATAGTATCAACAAAACAACAATCCTAACTATTATTTCATCTATATTCCTAGATATCATTTCATCTATATTCATAACTATCATTGCATATCATATTCCTTAGCTAGTTATTTACTTATTTACACATTATTGTGGTTCATATTCTTAGCTATCAAAACAATTCATAGGGAAATAAGGCTATAAAGTTATAAACTATACATTTCTAAAACAAGAGTCTATAAAAAACTACTTCAAAATAATGTCTTCCAGGAAAAGTCAACAAGGAAAATTAGCAGAATTAACTCCAAATAAAGTTGGAATGTCACTAGAATTGAGATCTGTTGCCAGAAGTTCTTCTTCTGGCTCATCCAATGTTATTTGTGTGTGTTCTACATCAAAAGTTAAAAGGAATTAGCTATAGTATAGTAAAAAAATAATACAAGTTAATACAGAAATTAAAGATAAAGATAACTAATATTACCTTGCTTTCCATATAACCAATTTCTAGTACAAACTAGAGCCTTAACAATATTAGGCTTGAGTAAATTCCTATATTGATTAATCACACGTCCACCAACATTAAAAGTGAATTTTGAGGCAACAGTGGAAACTGGAATAGTCAAAATATCACGAGCCATAGCAACTACTTCAAGATAGCGAAATTCATTTCATTTCCAAAATGCAAGAATGTCAAATTCTGCATTTCTAGCCACCTTAGTTTCATCCAAATAAAGTTCTAATTAACTATTTTCTGATGTAGCATTCACCCGTTCAAATAAATCATAGCCTTACATTAAAAATAGAGAATATAAACATAATTTACTAAGTAGTTAGAAGTGTATATACTAATAATATCATATAAACTACTAAATAAACATATTATTTTACCTTCATCAGTGTGTTAGACGACTTACTAGATTATTGGGAATAAATATGTTTTTCAGCAATTATTGTTGGACTTGGAGTGGTAGATGAAGAACCACTATCTTCTGTAAACAGAGAGAATAATTTATCACGTACATGCAAATACACTCTAGATTCAAGAACTCCATAAAACATCATATAGATGTAATTTACAAAGTTAAGCTTGAAATGATGATCCAATATAACAACTATGGCCAACACTACACTGAATTTTGACAAATATTTTTCAAATTTAGAGAGCATTTAAGTTGCCATTGATTTATTATACACATCTTCGCTCTGAAGTTGTTCCTTCAAGATCACACAAATCGTGAAAATAGCGGGAAAGTACAAGTTGATTGTGGAATACTTGGCACCAGAAAATTCACAAGTAGTATTATAAAAGCAAGCCAAAAAAACACTAATATCATTCACCTTTTCCCACTCAAGTGCAGTAGGACAATGTTTAAAGTTTGAATCGGTCATCTCTAAATAACTAACAGCATGAAGAAAATAAATAGCACTCTTAAGCATAAAATATGTTGAATTCTACACTACAAAAAAAAAAAAAAAAAACGGTGATTGTAGTCTGTTTTTTTAGAGTCGGTTTTGAAAACCGACTCTTAAATAATGGTTGTGGTCAGTTTTGCAAAACCGACCACAAACCGAAAAAATTGTGGTCGGTTTTACAAAACCGAATACAAAAAAAAAATAAAATTGGGTCGATTCTACAAAATCGACCACAAAAAAATTATTTTTGGTCGCTTTTACAAAACCGACTACAATCAAAAAATATTTTGGGTCCCTTTTACAAAATCGACTACAAACAAAAATATTTTGGGTCGCTTATTCAAAGCCGATTACAAAATAAAATTATTTTGGGTTGTTTCTACAAAATAGACTACAAAGAAATTATTTTTGGGCCTCTTCTACTGACACCAAAAAAATATATATTTGGAGTCAGTTTTACAAAACTGACTATAATAAAAAAAATACTTTGGATCCCTTATAAAAAACCAACTACAAAAAAATATATATATTTTTGGTCGCTTCTACAAAATCGACTCCAAAAAATAAGAGGTAGATTTAAAAAATTCAAAAAGTAAGAGCCATATCCACAGCCACGTGTGTGGCTGCGTTGTGCGCTGTGGTTGTTGGTTGAGCCTTATTCAAATCAACCTTTTTCTCTCCCCCTTTTTTCTTTCAGACACGCGCACGTTGCACACTCTCTTATTCTCGCCCTTTTTTTTTTTTTCTTTCCCCATCTCCTCTCCCTTTTCTCTCTTTGTCGCACGCACACACACCCGGGGGAGAGAGATGAGAGAGAGAACGAGTAGAAGAAGAAGAGGAAGGAGAAGGGGAGGAAGAAGAAGAGAGGAAGAAGAAAATGGGTCCGCACTCAACCATGCACCACCACGGCCGGCAACGCTCAGCCACGACACCAAAGAAACCCACGCACCACCACCAGCCGACAACGCCACCTGATCTCCCTCTCTCTCTCAAGCATACGATCTTCCGCAGCGAGCCGCGTCCCTAGCCGTCCCTCTCCCTCTGCCACCATCGTCCTCCAACTCCTCCACCAGCTCTTCCGCCTGGAAGGCCACGGCGTGTTGAAGCTGCCAGATCGGTGCGGGGCAACGGCTGCAGGTCGACGGCGTGCTGAAGCTGCCGGATCTGAGACCGCTCGTGGCGAATTTGAGCCCGCTCAACGGTGGATCTGTGTTCTTTTTCTTTGTATTTTTTCTATGTATTTTTGTTGTCTTCTTGCTATTTGGTTGCTGACAAATAGAGGGGGTTTCTTTGCTGTTTGGTTCATGAGAAATGGTGAGGGTTTTTTTGCTGTTTGGTTCCTGATAAATTGTGGGGGGTTCTTTACTGTTAGGTTTCAAATATGCTTATACTGTTCACCAAATAAATCCCAAATGAGAGCTTAAATATATTTTTCTTTTTTGCCTGAGAATGTATCGAAAGAAAATATTAGGATTTTTTTTGTTTTGTTTTGGAATTTGGGGTTTGTTTTCTGTTTGGTTGTTGAGAAAATATCAGCAACCA
>FXXK01001014.1:103396-139049 GCA_900184695.1 Betula pendula
AAGTCCTTGTGTTAATTTTCCAAATGATTTTGATAAAACGGATGACTTTGTGTTTTATCCCTTAAAATACATGTTTTTTATGTTCATTGACATTGCTTTAAGTCTAGGTATAGTCGTGGTTAGGTTTGATATAAGTTTTTAAGCATTCATACATTTTGTACTTATATCGAACGTTTCACTGTTCTTAATCAAACGTTCAATCTTCAAGAAACAAACATTAGATAATCGTGTCAAACATTCGATGATGACTATAAATGCCCAAATTATGATTTTTAAGGCAAAAAGCACACATACTCCACAGTTATTAGACGATAGTGTTATTAATATATAGTTGGGTTATTTTACAGTTAACAAGGAGTACGAGATGTCTGGGGCATCGGATAAGCAGTCGAAGTAAGTAATAACTGAGTTGAAACTGTAAATTTAAAAGTGCGATATGTCAGATGATTGAGCACGTTTCTCTTTATGATCAAGTTTACCGCTTTTATGACATGATGCTATTTGCTTATTTAAATACTCTTACTTTTGAAATAAATTAATAATATCTACATAGTAAGGTTATGGTACACCGATATGTGCGGTAAAACGGTCATGGTCTTACTATTAATACATGTTGATTTTATGGTCAAATGTTTTTGTTATAAGGAGAGTCTTGAATCCAATAGTTAAGATTAGTGACCAGCGCACCATTCTTTTAGTGGATCACTGTTACAGCTTTGTTAGTTAGTGTAGGCCATCCGAAGTCGGACTCGGTCGGACTACTAGTATAAGACGGTATGTTTGTGCAATGTCTAGGGCACCAGAATTGTACCAGAAGTTCACTTGGACGCGCAAACCCTGCTGAAATAAGATAACGTTTCGGATAAACCATATTATTGACATATGACTATTTGTATTATAGCATATTTTGTGCATTAAAATACAAATGTTTAATCGTCGGATATGCTATTCTCTTGAAGACCTAATGGTTTTTTTTTTTTTTCAAGACCTAATAACGGGGATCGAATTTACCATTTGTAAAAATATAATGTTTAAACCATTTTTACAACATTACACATTACCTCTCTTTCCTTGAATTAATTTGCTTATTAAGTCAACCGACTTACTCAGTTACTTCATTCCCTTCTGTGAAATACTTCGGTATTTTATAAACCATCAAGGATTTGACTGCTTGGGAATATCACTAGGATTATGGTATCGAGACAGTAGTTGGTATATTCAGGTTTGATTTTCTAGATGTAAATCTTTGCGCCCTCATTTATTGATGATAGAATTGTTTAATTCTTATATACCCAGATCGATCATTCTGTTGTACATTTTAATAAATGGTCAAGTAAGGAGTTCAGTCAATTACTAGTTAATCAATTTGGACACCCTATGGACAGTTACATTGGATTAACCATATTCTATGAATTAATCAGGTGTATAACGTGATCCTCAAGTCGATGTTTACATATTCTCGCTTCACAAGGAGAATAGAGATATCTCTGAGTTTTAACTTGGGTAGTTAAGACTGGGAGGCGAACCATTAATTGAATTACAAGTCAATTAAATTATTGGGGCGTTATATCTTTTAACTTCAAGTAACTCTCTCAAGGTCATGTCTCCACTAACAGTCATGTTCCTCGCCCATTTGTCCTCATTAAGAGATTGTCTTCATGCTTTGTCATCCCCATCTTTACAAGCTTGTAGGAGAAGGTTATCCAAATATTTTGGTTAGGTTTCCTCATCTTTGGAGGTCTATCAGCCAACTACATAAAAAACACCACAAAGTGACACTAATCAATTTATCAAAATTTTACCATTTTGTATTGAGCATGCAAAACTACCATAAAAAAAAAAAAACTTGAAATCTCTAAACCACCTCAAACCTTTGGTTAAATACTCACCATTGGCAACTTAAGTCGCGAACAAACCTTAATAACACAAGAGTAATGTTATATGTTATATTTTTATCTTACAATGACTGATGCTGATGTGATAGTCCCACAATTATACTACTAACATAAATCATAAACATCTACGCAAACAACCACACATTTTGAATGTTACAAAGAACCTTTGAATACCCATGCTTTTCTTGTGCCACCTCAAACCATTGAATACCCTTCAAAACAACCACATATCTTATGGAAATTACTTATCACAAATCTTAACCTGATTCACTTAAGTCACACATTAATCTAAAATTAAGACAAATCACATATCTATGTTGAAGAACAATGATATGTAAAAGGAATGATAGTTACAAAGAGAAAAGTTTAGGCCATCAAGAGGGATAGAGAGGATCAAAGTGAATTAGAAAGGGTTTTTTTTTTTTGGTGTTTTTTTTTTCTCTAAAGAGTAGAAGTGAAAACAATTATGTATAATTTCACAACAATTTTGAATACATTTTTTTTTTAAAAAAAAAAAACAAAAAAATACACTTTTCTTAAAATTATTAACAAACAATTCAAAATACAAAATACTTTTTATAAAAAATTTCATATTTTCTTATGGGAATATTTTAAGAAGATAAATGTTAGAGGTACTAAATCTTTAGCCAAAAGAATGTTATGAAAAAAATAATATAGAGCTTATTTATTGGTACTGTAACATTTTTTTTTTAAAAAAATCTCCAAAGAAGAAGATCAACATCATCTTGATACCAATTTCATGAGAAAATTTAATCAAAAGAACCTTTTGGCTATTTTGTTGAGTAAATTTAATCAAAAGATGAAAAACCCTCATCTAATGGACTCAGCACTTTAACCAAAAAAATATGATGAGTGAACAGTACTCATCATTTACTCATCAAATCTTAAAAAATTAATATTTTATCTCTATTTTTTATTTTTTCTTTCTTTCTTTTTTTTTTCTTCCTTTAGCTTTTTCTTCCTCTCCCCATGACAAACCACTCACATAATAATAAATAATAATAATAATAATAATCAATAATACATAAAATAAAATAATCTTCTAAATGTGTTTTTTTATCACAAATTTTTAGGAAAAATATAAATTTTTATAAAAATATGACCTTTAGAATAAGACAACAATTTAAAAATATGAACATTAGAAAAAAGACAAATTTTTCAAAACATAACCATTAGAATAAGATAAATATTAAAAAATATGACGGTTAGTAAAAGATAAACATTCAAAAAATATAAATATGTGAGAAAGAATATAGAAATATTTGAAAAATAATATTTAAATGGAATAGTGATTGTAGATAATTAATTTGCTGAGGTTGCTAAGGGTGCTTTAAAAAAGTTGATGGTTAAAATAGAGAAAAATAATTTTCAGTTAAATTGGCTAGTAAAATTTGTTGATAGAGCAATGATAATAAAGGAAAAGATATGTGATATTTGTCAAATAAAAGTAATAATAATACTAAAAAAAAATCGAAAACAGTGTCGGGTATTATTCGACCCGTTAAGACTAACAGCCGGATCTTTCGAGCCCAGGTGGTTCAACGTTTACCTGGCTCCGAGATAGAAAGACACAGGGTGGGAGAGTCTGACACTGAACGAATCCTCCAGCAATGGCGACTGTCGCAGAGTCATCGGAACCGAAGCCAACACCACCACCACCACCACCGCGCAGCGACGATCCTACAGGCAAACACAGCACGATGAAAACCCTTGAAGAAACGACGCCGTGGATTGAGTACGCAGTCCAACAAGCCCAGCTCGCTAACGAGGCCGTCGAGTCCACAATCGAAGCCGCCAAGTCCCGCCTCTCCCAAATCATGTCCACTTCCTCCACGCATTTCCACCAGACCATCGTAAATTCCCTCCACTCTCATCTACTTCCTTTTCTTTCTGTTTGTTTGCCGAGAAAATAGTGGAAAAGACACCGAACAATGTAATTTTCTAGATTTTAGTTTATATATACATTTTCCACATCTTGCTGTATAGGTGAATGAGATTTATGGCTATTGAATTCGTTAATATTGTGAATTTGTGTGTTTGACGAAAAAAAAAGAGGAAAGCAACGAATGAAGTTTGTGTAGTATTCGTCATGGTTCGTCATGGAGTTGATTCTTTTTCAAATAATTTGAAATTCAGATAAAATATGCTGATAATGAAAAATGTATTAATACTTTGCTATTATTTGAAACCAAAGGAAGTATTAGGCTTAAACTAGAGATTATGTATCAAATAGTTCAGTTTTTTGAGTCATACCAGATTTGAGATAGGAGATGGCTCTAAATTCTAATATAAGATTTGGAATGCAAGTGGTGTGGAAATCGGAACTTTAAGGAAGCTTTTTCAATTTTGTATAGTACAGCTCACTCGATGGTTCGTCATGGTTCGCATGGATTGATTTCTTTTTCAATAATTGAAATTCAGATAAAATAGCTGATAAATGAAAAATGTATTATACTTTTGCTATTATTGAAACCAAGAGGAAGTATTAGGCTTAACTAGAGATTATGTATCAATAGTTCAGTTTTTGGTAGTCACATACCAAGATTTGATAAGGAGATGGCTCTAAATCTAATATTAGATTTTGGAATGACAAGTGGTGTGAAATCGGGACTTTAAGGAAGCTTTTCAATTTTGTATAGTACAGCTCACATCAAAAAGATGCCTATGTGGTGAATCATTTGGAGGTTTCTAATAGCTCCTATTAGTGGAATATGAGCTTTATCAGAGCGGCTCATGATTGTGGGTGAAAGATTTTGCTTTGTTTTTCAATTTGTTGTATTTTTCCAGAGTGGGCTAGGGAGGTGAAGATAAGCTTTGATGGGTCTCACAGGGTTGTTCGATGTTAGATTGTTCTATAACTTCCTCCCCCCCCCCCTCCCCAAATGATAATACTCCTTTCCTTTGGAAGTGTATTTGGCAAAATAAGGCCCCCCTTGAGAATGACGTTCTTAGTTTGGTGGTTTGCACTAGGGAAAAATCTCAATGGTGCTCTATGTGGAAAAGATGTGAAGAGTCTGTGGATTATCTTTTTCTACATTGTGAAATTGTTAGTGCCTTATGGAGTGCTATCTTTAGTCATGCTGGTCTTACTTGAGTAATGTCTAGGAGAGTGGTTGACCTATTCGCTTGTTGGAGAGGGTTGAGTGGCAATCCCTAGAATGCAGCAATGTGGAAGATGATTCCGTCATTTCTTTTGTGATGTATTTGGAAGGAAAGAAAATATAGGAGTTTTGAAGATTGCTAGAGGACGATAGTGGTTTTAAAATCCTTATTTTTCAATACTCTTTTGGTGAGTTGGTTTAAAGTTTGTTCTCTTGTTTCGGTGGGTGGTTTGGGTATCAGGAATTTGTTGATGTTTAATCGTGCCCTCTTAGGGAAGTGGTTGTGGTGTTACGGGAGAGAGAGAGAGGCCTAATGGAGAATTGCTGTGGACTCTAAATATGGCAGTTTATGGGGAGGGTGGTGTTCTCTGGAGCCTGCAGGTTCCTTTGGGGTGGGGTTGTGGAAGAACATCGAAAAGGTTGGGAGAAGGTTTTCAGCTTAATCTAGTTTCCAGGTGGGGGATGGTTTTCGGATTAGATTTTGGCAGGATAAGTGGTGTGGGGAAGTACCTCTTATGGATGCTTTCCAGGCCTGTATGGAATAGCAACCATGAAAGACGCAGCCGTTGCGGTTAATTTGGAGTTTGTGGGAGGCTCTAACCATTGGAATTGAGCTTTGTCAGAGCGGCACATGACTGGGAGGTAGATGTCTTTGCTTCATTTTTTCAGGTGTTGTATTCTGTCAAGGTAAATAGAGGTTGTGAAGATCAGATAGGTGGCGTCCTTCTAAAAGAGGTTTATTTAAGGTTAAGTCTCTATACTGCTCCTTGGCTTCTCTTGATGGGTGTCGCTTCCCTTGGAAGAGTGTTTAGAAGACGTCGGCCCCTCCGAGGGCAGCCTTTTTTTGAGTGGTCGGCGGCCTTAAGTAAGATCCTTACCTTGGATAATTTCAGGAGGGCGGCACGTCATTGTGATTGACAGATGTTGTACTGTAAGAGGCTGGAGAATTTGTGGATCACCTTCTTCTCCATTGCGACGCAGCGTTCACCATTTGGAGTGCGTTTTTTAGTTGTTTTGAGCTGTCCTGGGTGATGCTTAGGCGAGTTGTGAATTTGTTAGGCTGCTGGTGGTCCTCGGGCAGGCCTAGGAGTGCTGCTGTGTAGAAAATGGTTTCTACGTGCCTCTTCTGGTGTTTGTGGAAAGAACGGAATGACAAAAACTTTGAGGATAGAAAGAAGTCGTTGGACGATATTTTATCTTTTTTCTATGAGACTCTGTTCCTATGGACATCGGTGTTTGTTTTATCGCTGTCTCTTAGTTTAAGTGATTTTCTTGTTTATTTTGCCTCCCTAGTTAAAGGTTCTTTTTGTATACTTCCTGTGTACTTAGGGGCGCCTTACGCTTTTATAAAATTGACTTTTACTTATCAAAAAAAAATTTTTCAATACTCTTTTCCACTAAGTAGCTACTTTAGACTTTTCGTATGTGCTTTATTTTAATGATTTTTTTTACCATCTTTTTGTTTCTAGTTAGTTTCTCCTCTTGTATACTTTTTGTGTATTTGAGTGCGCTTTTTGCACTTTTTAATGATATTTTGATTATTTATTTATATATTTAAATACAAAAAAACATTTTTTGGTGCACTATGAAGTTGTTGATATTATAGCAGCTGGAACTTTGAATGCAGGATTCTTTGGAAGATCTCAAGTCTAAGTATGCTGTTTATGAGGATATGGTATTTGGACAGATTAAAGGTTAGCTCTGGTTTCAGCACTGTTGTTATTTTATTTAATTTAATTTTATAAGTAATCGAATTCTTAATAAAAGCAAAAGTATTGTTGTTGTCACTGTATACTATGATAATACGTATTTCTTTGATTTCAATTTTTTAATATTTGATTGTGTTTATTTTCAGTCTTTTGTGCAAAAGGTGTTGTTACTGTGGCTTCACATCCGTTGATTACTACTGGTGGGGTTGCCGCTGGCTTGGGATTTATGGTACTGAAAGGTATAGTTTAAAGTTCTGTAGACCATTGGATCAGATTGTAATTATTTTAAAGGTTCCAGATGTACTTATTTTTCGGTGGCCATGTGGCTAGGACTTTCATAATTCATCTAGAATATAGTGAGGTGTTGTATAGATATTTTCTAATATGTCAGATATTATGAATGTCATTGACGTAGATGCATATGAATTTCTGATATATCTGCCAAATCTTGGAACTTGCTTTTGCTCAAGAACATTCATGGAAGCTAGTCTTTATTTCATATCATATCCTAATGCTAAATATGTTGTCGGGCGTGTTCTGAAAGGTTTTAGCATTCTACTGAATATGATCTATAATGGTTACTCATCACTGTTTCTTTATTAACTGTAGGGCCACGGCGTGTCTTGTACTATAAATTCTTGCGCCTTTTTGAGAGTGAAGAGGTAAGCACAGCTGCTGTTACCTACACATTACAGTTATCTAGTTGGCATAACAAACACATTTTTTTTAAAAAAAATGAATCTTTATTTCCAATTCATGGTATAGCTGTGTAATTGTGGTTTAACATGAAAATGATTTTTTTTTTTTCTAGTAATAATTTTATTGAAAAGAAAAATTGGCATAACCATTGTATACGAAATGTATACAAGAGAGACAACCACAACATGAAAATGAATTGATCATACAACAGTCTTCAGTATTTTACAATGATGCCTCAGTTGACATGGCAGAAATGTTTGTAAAATTTGTATTCATTACCAATTGTCTACTGTTCTTTTGCACAATATTTGGCAAGCAGAGTGATGGATCAATAAATGCGTAACTGATCCTCCACTTGATTTTCAGTTCATCTCTTTTAAGAGCTCCTCAAGAGATAACCCAGCACTGCCTTCCTCCCCATCTAGATTCTGGATGTCTCCTAGTAACCCACTGTTCTTCACTCCCAATTCACCAAAAACCTACTTATTCCAAATTTTCAAATCTTCCTTGAAACAAGATGAAGAAATAATTGTATCTTTAAACCAAAATCTTATAGTGGGCCAATTTGCAAGAGCTATATTACACTTAAGTGGAAACCTTGAGACTTTAGATTTAGTCACTTGTGTTAACTAGTTTATTATTATATGAGTTTTTTGAACAAAAATAAAAGAAAAGGTATGATGAGAGAAAATGTTACGATTAGGGCCCAGGCTCAGCAAGTAAAAGTGGTGGGTTTGAGTCAGACTTAGACCAACATCCTCCATCTGGTGAACAGCGTGTCATTGTAGAAGTGTTGTATTAACGTGTTGGATATGCTAGTCGTGTAAAAAATTGTTAGCTTTAATGTCATGTCTCCATAGACTCTAACTCATATCCTTCCCTCACTAAACTACTTCTTCCATGTTCCAAGCAAAGTGCTTGCCATTGAATCAACCCTTTATCTTGACATAGAAATTAATATTAAATGAATTGAGACCATGTGGCCCTTGATGTGGACTCGACCACTATAAACGAATGAAGGGACATTCTGCACTCTTTCCGTGTTGGGCTCACTTGGTGGAAGTTATCATCCGCTTCACTTTCCGTGTGAATCGTGATATGTTACAATTTGAGAGTGAAAAGTTTTCTTTGTATGAACTTGAACCATATGCATGCTTATCACCTTAGCTGAGGGTGGTTGCTGTGTGTATCTTACAGAACTTTATATGTGGATACATAGAATATGAGAAAGCTAGCCTACTACCAAGCCACTGCCCAAGACATATAGGTGGTCATAGTTGGTAAGTGCTTGACAATCTTATAACGACCCAAGGAAAGCGTTAGCTACATCTGCGCTATACTCCAAAAAGACTAGTCAAGTTATAATTGATGCTCTCTAGAATTACTTATAAAGTTTAGTCTCACATAGTAAGGAATTAATGTGGAATAACACTCATAAACATCTTTATAATCTACCTACTCAATGTCGGCAATCAACTCGTCTAATGTAGGACTAACTTTTTGGGGTGTCACGATCTCTCCCACTAAAATCTTTGGCGTCCTCATCAGGGCTCACATCATGCAGTGCCTTAGCGCTATGTGGTGTTATTAGGTTGTTTTTTTATACCATTTGTAACGATCTAAAGAAAATGCTATTCATATTTGCGCTATCACTCTCAAGTTACAATTGGAGCTTCCTAAAATCACTTATAAAGTTCCTTGTGTATACTCCCGGTGTACGTAGGAACTCTTTTCTTTTTAATAAAATCTTACTTATCAAAAAAAAATAAGGAACTAATGTGAGACTTAACACTTATGAGTACCTTTATAATCCAACCACTCATTGTGGGGAATCTACCCATCCAATGTGAAATTAACTTTATGGGGGTGTCACAAATCCTCAATAGAGTTTCTTAATGATCCCCGATGCCGAACTTGGTAAACTTTGGTTTCAAGGTTGGAATAAGGAGTTCATAGTTTGTATAATCTTTGTGCGTATTCCTTTTCTTTTTCATCCTTTATTCCTTAATTTATTTCTTCAAGGAAAGTGAAAACATCTCCATAGATATGTAGCGCATGCCAGATTAATCGTATTCTGGGCGGAGCAATGAACCTATTTGAAGTGGCTCATTTCTTATGTTCATTGTCTTTAATAAAGAAACACTCCAGTTCTATATTTTCATTCATTTGAATTTTGGGGATTAGAGTTGAAACACTGAACATGCTAAAACTGGTTGAGTTGCATGATAGTGCTGTTGATCCACATCATGTTTTTTGATAAGTAATCAAGATGTATAAAAAAAGCGTAAGGTGCCCCGTATCCATATCATGTTATAAACTGATTCCTGCTAGTAATTTTGAATCAACAATCAACAGTGTACAGGCTGAAATATGATGAAAAATTGCTCTGCATTGAGACTTGGTTAGGAGCAAATTGTACATAAAACTAAAATTCAGTTTAGTGCATATTATACCGCAAAGTAAAATTCAAATTTAGTTTAAAAAATAGGGGTTTTTTTTTTTTTTTAAGGTTTGGAATTGATTTACAGCTGGTAAAGGCAAATGAAAAGGTATTGCTGGCCACGCGCTAGGAGCAGTTTATAATCATGAAAACGAGCTTACCCCCCCCCCCAAAATACCCCGGCTATCAAAAAAAAAAATTGCATCACTGCATATATTTGCCAAAATCTTACACATTTACTTGGACTTGGAAGATATTTTTAACATTTTTGTGTTTCCTGCATGTTTATGTCTCTGACATTTTTCAGAGCAAGAGCATTTGCCGCCTACATTTTCATGTGACATAGGCCAAATTTGTTCCATCAATCCATTTTTAAAATTGTTACCAATTTATAACTAGTACCCCATAGCATAAAGCGATGATTTTGAAACATCAATCTCAAGATGGAATTGCACGCGTTAAGATGAATATTTTTGCAATTTCACTTCGATGCCTTCAAGAAAATTCAAATGTATATCTCGCTCCTTAGGAGAACATTCTTTTTGCTTACCCTTGCTCCAACAACTCCAAGGCATTGATGCTGTATTCTCACCAATAATTGGCGTCTATGTTGAGAACCCTGAGTTGTTGTTCTATAATTGAACGTATTATATTATGCTATTTAGAGATTTAACTCTGCCTTTATTTCTGGGCGCAGACCTTACTTTTCAAAGCTGATCGGCAGGTAGAGGAGTTGCGGAAATCACTTGATCATCTTAAAGATAAAAGTGAAAAGTTAGAGGTAACCTTTGGTTTCTTGTCAATCCTTATTGATGACAAGGAATTTAATTATTAGGCATTGATTAGAGTGTGTCATGAATTATTTTTGTCTTGCTTCATGCATCCTCCATTACTTTTTAGTTCCTCTTCTCTCTGTGCCTCCCTTTATGAAAAGAGAAGACTTGGCTAGTGCAAGAATTTTGTGACTGCAATATTTTTCTCGTGATGAGATAAAATCATGTTGAAAAGGAAGTGTCACACTTATGTACAAGGATGTATGCAAGTAGCATCAAACATCTTCACAGAACTACCAACGCCCTATATGCTATGTAGAACAAATCAACAAAATTTAGAAAAGAAAAGCCATGCTATCCTGCAATATAGAGTTTCACTAACACCAAGTTAATCGGACCCTAATATTTATACCTTGGAAATCTCAAAGGTCCTCTGCTCTTGGCTGTGTCTAAAAGTTTGAGTGGAGGCAGAGATTGGTTTCTGCAAACACTTGAAGGATTCAGCGTCTTAAACTTCCAATGCTTTGATAGGTATTTGCAAACACTCAAAGCACCCAACAAACCCTAGAGAGAAAACAAAGGTTCGAAGGTCAGACTAATGCCCCCTGATGATGACTTTGAAAGAATTTTCTTTAAGTGTATCATATGCACGTGCCATCCATGAACTTGTTCAATAAAGGGGCATGATGTTTGGAAAACAAACTGAGAAGGAGAAAATATAAAACTTTTTGAGAAACAGATGTTTTACTCTGACTCTTTGGGAACAAACCAAGAGAACAGTAATCTGACAAATGGTTTTGTCCAATTGGGCATCCATTAGGTTAGGCGCCAAACCCATTATTTGTTTGAGATAATGATAAGGTGAATACCAAGTCTAGTCAATGCTACGTTAGGACCTCAAAAAATGGAAAGAAAAAAAGAAAAAATCTCTTTCATCCTATCACCATAATGCTCAAGGTGTACGAAGTTTCATATCTGATGAGCAGATCAGTAGAGACTCCATTTATCTTGAGTTGATCTAGTTGAAGAGCAGACTTACGTCAAAATAATCCTTCCTTGAAACACATTGGTAGTGCTCCTGTATTGGAATCAAAGTAATGGACATATCTATTTAGTTCTTGTATTTTTGGAATATATGAACAGACTTAAGCAGCTTTATCATGACGCCCTTTTGACCTATTTTAAGTATTCTTTAAAATTGCAAAGCTGTTTCAAGCCAAAGAGTGAAGAGCTGATTGTGGTAATAGGTATTCATAAATAAGAATGAATAGAAGCAAGCAACTTGGGCTTTTACCTCTTTGTTTTTCTTTTATTGATATAATTGTTGTTTATGTAGACCTTATAAAAATTGAATAGAAGGGAGAAGGTAGCACAGAGCTGTTTGTCCTTCATGTTAATATTTTTAGTTGACAACTATCGTTTAACAAGACATTTCTGAAATTCATCTGCTATAACCAACCAAAAAATAGAAAGATGTTGGCTAATCTCTTGACATGGCAAGGTAAGATAAATCGGTGCAGAACTCCAAAGCTTCAGCATATCAATTAGCTGTTTTTTAACATAGCATTTTTCCTAATGGCTGAGATTGCATTCACTTCCGGAATTTAAGCTGTTGCCTGCTCATTGATAAATATAACTGATTCGAGCAAGCATTCCTAAAACAAAGCAAATTGTTTTCAGAAGAGCACATTACATGCAGAAGAGATACTGATACGTGGAAGGATGAAACTCAGGTTTGCACTTATAACAAATAGCAATTTATATAGTTTACCGTATTTTTTCATTGCATTGATAGATCCTGTTCAAACCATTTACAGACTAGCAGGGAAACAGATTCAAGGTGTAATCCGCTCAGCTTATAAGATCGAAAGACAAGCAGGAGGTATGCAAATATTCTCTCTTTTGAAATTGTTGACATTGAGCACATTGAACCTGTGTGGATGAAGCATTCCGCTAATTATCTTCATATCGTCCTTTGTTGCATCAGGATTAAAAGATATTCTTGGAGAACTTCCTAGAGCATCTCAATTTCAGTCACAGGTTAGTTTTTCGATTGAGGCATTCCCTTTCTTCATCTCACCATTGCTTTTCAAAAGAAAAAGACTATTTGCTAACCTACTTCTTATTTTCTGTTTTCAGTTTGAATTTCTCATTCTTTTTATATACATTAACAAACAACATAAAACACTTTTTATAAAACTTTTCACGTCTCCTAGTAGAAATATTTTGACAAAACAAAGTGCTTAGCTTTTGTAGGGTAAGAGCTAACTTATTATTAAAAAAAAAAAATTAAAGAAAGGGATTAGAGTGGCCGTGTAGCCACCCTCAGGAGGAGGAGAGGGGTGGTGGCTGTATGGTCACCTTTTTTTTTTTTTGTTAAGTAAGAAGTCAGTACTACACATGTTTGTATTTTCTCAAAATAAGCAAGTGCAACCCATTTTCTCAAATGTGGACCTTACCAAAAACACTTCTAAAAAAGCATCTCACCTTTATATCATATTAAACACTTTTTCAAACCAAAAACTAAAAAACAGTTATCCAAATATACTAACAAACATAACCAAAATCTCTTTCACCATTTCTCTCTCTTCCACAAGTTAAAATTTTCAAAGGTCATCAACTCCATGGGGAAGACATCATAGTTAAAAGTGACTTTTTAAAAGAATAATTATCTGGAATAAAATATTACCAGTGAAGAATGGCTAATAAAGGCATGGGCAAAAATCCCTTTATCTTTCTTCCAAGCCACGTCCTCTATCTTTCTTCCTGTCGAATAACTTATTCAGTCAATAACTTTACATCTACTTAGAAGGAAAAGAGCAAGAAGTTATGATTTCAACAAACATTTTGCCGCTGTCTGGACTCTGAAGTATTCTGTGGTTTCCCAAAATGCTCATGTTTGATTGTCTGGTTGACAGGTTTCTAACCTTGCTTCTGAGGCAAAGCGAGAAAGGAATGCTTTGACCAAGGGGATCGCAAAAATCAGTAATTATGGAATCTCGGTTTGAGACTTCTCCTGCTGACATTCTTTTGTTGCATGTACTTTTGATGGTTTTACAAATTGAATTGCCTCTATCTAACATGTGAGAGAGGAAATATATATTGTCTAAATAAATGCATTCTGTGGAACATTTTTTTTTTCTTTTTGAGTTTTGGGAAAGAGAAGGTATTCTTGCTTACTATATGGCAAAATATGTTTTGAAGAGGAGATACATGTCCTGCATTCAAACTTATAAAAGAGTTCTGTTGCAGACTGGTGTTCGACAACAGTGCTCCAAAAATCCATGTATTTTAATACCAGTTTTATCATTGCTTATTTGCTTACCCTACTTTGTAGCCATTTGTTCAATATATCATGTCCAATATTTAAAGTTTGGGGTTGTGGTGAATGACTTCTAATTTATTATTTTTGAGCAACATAGTACATATAACAAGCTTTGAAAAACTTGTCGTATGTTCCAAGTTTCTAGTTTCTTAGGCAAATAGCGCTACCAAAACCATAGAATCCCTGTATCAAGCTCCGTTTGTTTCGAAATTAAATATTTTCCAGAAAATACTTTCTTCTTTTTAGGGTGTTTGAGATGAATGAAATTCTTTGATTTTGACGTAATATATTGTTGGATCAACACAATTCTTTTCTTTATCCTCTCCATTGATTTGAAATGGATAGTATTCATTTCATGGTCATAATTTAAAGTTAGTGTATTTAGCGATGTATATAATATTAATGTTAACACGTCTTTTAAAACTTTTAAACAATGTGGTGTCATGCATATCATTAATAATGTATCAACTTTAAATTTTGACCATGAAATAAAGATAATCTTTGTCCCTCCGTTGGTGGCACCATCCTCTATCGAGATCACCACATTTCATTGATACCATCAACCTTTATCAATGTTATGACTCTCCATTGCCAACACTGCCACCTTTCGTCAGTTCACCGCCCACCACCTCTTCTCCCCCCACACATTGCACAATTCCTCTCCTGCAACCTCTTCAACCCCCTATTGGTCATGGATTTTTGTGTTTTCTTCATGGATAAATTGGGTAATTCATGGTGGCCTTGGGCGAATTAGTGGTGATTGTGTGCAAAGAATATTTCTGTCAACTAAATAACTAAAAATATTTTTGACATCATTTTTCGAGTCTACCAAATCATAGAAAATATGCGATTTTTATTTTTTTTTGAACATTTTCTCAATCGGAAAAAAAAAATCATTAAAAAACATTTTATTGTAAAACAAATAGAACTAGGAAATTGACAAATGCTATATATACTTCAAAGTATTTATTCTCTAATGTAACAGTAAAAATTACCATTAAATTTTGAACAAATTAATATGAATGTAACATATCTTTGGCTCATAATATATGATGTATTTGCTGCCTTACCGAAGCTTTGATATCGCTTCATAGTTCATACTATGTTGGGAATAATTAGGGGTGGAAATTTTTAACACGACCTGCGAACCCGACACGAAAATATCGGGTTTGAGTTTGGGGTTACTGGGTTAACGGGTCAACCCGTTTATAACCCGTTTAGTTAACAGGTCAACCCGTCGGGTGACCCGGTAACCCGTTTAAATTTTTATTTTTTTTTAAAAGGTGAAACATGTGATTGATCAATATAGGAGTTCACTCAAGCATGATGTTGTTGAAGCTCTAGTTTGTATTAGAAATTTGTTATATGAAAAACTAGGTAATATTAGTTATCTTCATATTTAATTTATGTATTAACTTGTATTTTTTTTTTACTATACTATAATACTAATTTCCCTTAACTTTTGATGTAAAACACACACAAATGACATTGGATAAGGCAAAAGAAGAACTTCTGGAAATGGATCTCAATTCCAGTGACATTCCAACTTCATCTAGAGCTAATTCTGCTAATATTTATTGATGACTTTTCTTGGAAGACAATATTTTGAAATAATTTTTTATGGACTGTAGTTTTAGAGATGTATAGTTTATAACTTTATAGCCATACTTCCTTTATGAATTGTATTGATAGTTAAGAATATGAACTGCAATGATGTGTAAATAAGTAAATAACTAGCTAGGGAATATGAGATGAGATGATATCTAGGAATATAGATGAGATAATAGTTAGAGTTGTTGTTTTATTGATGTTATGTCTCCCATATAGCATTATCTCATGATATGCAAGATGAAAAGATGTATAGATGATATCTAGGAATCATCTAATTAGGTAATTGGGCAATATGTTGAGACTTTTGAATATTTGCTATTTCTTTTTGAAATGACATTACTTGGATAAAACTTTTGTACTTTTTCACAAAAAGACATAAGTAGCTTGTGTTTTTTCCAAATGAATGACTATGAAAAAATTTTTTGAAAAAAAAAAAAAAACATCATTATTTTAATTGCTATTATTATTTTTTTAAAAAAAAAAAAAAAACTTAGAGTTAATCCGGGTCGTGTCGGGTCATTTCGGGTAAGTTTGACCCGAATACTTAATCGTGTCAAACGAGTCGGGTGGTTTCGGGTTGACACGATTCGACCCGTTAACTAAACGGGTTAAACAGGTCGTGTCGTGTCAACCTGTTAAAGTAGGAATCGTGTCGTGTTCGTGTCTAGCCTAAACGGGTTGGCAGGTCAAGCGGGTTGACCCGGACCCGACTTGCCAACCCATTTTGATACCCCTAAGAATAATATATCTCATAAAAAATAGCTAATCATGTCGTCCAAAAAAAAAAGAAAAAAAGAGAATCATTTTTAACTCTAGTTATGTGTTCCCAAGAAGAAGAAAAAAAAAGGGGAGGCAGCAGGCTCGTAGCTGTGCTTTTGGCATTTTTCAGTGAAAATGCTGTCCTGGTTATGAGTCAACAGAAGAAATGATGCAGCACGGTATTTGGTGCCAGCAGAACATGATCCATACCTAAACCTCAAAAAAATAAAAAAAAAATAAATAAATAAAACCTACAAAATGTCAAAGGTGACTTGGGCCCTAATTTAAACCTATCCTTAAATACTTTAAAAAAAAAAAAAAAAACTATCCTTAAACAAGGATTAGGCGGCTGATTTTGTATGAGTTTAGTCTTAAATAAAGGGATCAATTAAACAATGGCGGTAGCACCTTTGAGCCAGATTTTTTCCTTAAACCCTACTAATACGACGTAAGAACCTCTTAACAAATTTTCTCTCCATTCACATCTACCTAAAAATCCCACATTTTTTTTTTTTAGCCGTTCACTTTTTTAAAGAACTTAGATTTCATTCTTTTTTTGTTGTTGGTTTTTTTTTTTTTTTTTTTTCTAACAATTATATTTTAAAAATGGTCATGTTTTCAAAATTCTATCTCTTCAGAGTCTTTTTTTTTAAAAAAAAAAAAAAAACATCTTTTCACTACAGACATTTTTTAAAATTTGTGTAAATAGTGAAAGTATGCTTGGATGATAGAAAGAGGGAGGAGAGGGAGAAGAAAAGAGAGCAACAAAAAGAGAAAAAAAAATAAAAAATTGAGAGGAGAGAGAATAATAAAATAAAAAATATACATAATTTTTTTTTTTACCAAAATAGATAGTTTTTAACTAGCCCAAACCTAATTCTTTGATCACCATCGCAACACGTGATCCCATCACCAGGTGATGATGATTATGGTTGCAGTAAAACAAAATCGGACGACTGAGATCCCATAATCACCATATCCTTTAAGTGGGTACCCCAATCACCTACCACCATCCATTTGAACCAGCGAAATAAATTTAGCGCCCATTTATAGAGAGAGAAACCTGAAGAAAAAAGAGAGAATATTCGCCCAGTCTCATTTGCCTGCTGCATCACGTGAAACTCCACCCTCATCTCATCGGACACACCCCCTCTCTCCCCCCTTAAAAAAGGATTAAGTTCCTGCATCCGGTACTTTAATATGGTTCTTTCATGTTAAATCAACGGTCCAAATTATGACAATACCAATATATAAATATTTTTTTTATTTTAAATTTTTAATATGGTTTATTCATATTCCATATTCATATTAAATCGACAGTCCAAATTATGAGAATACAAAAAAATCATAAAATAGGAAATAATTGAACCGCCCTTTTGGCCAAAAGAGTAGTTTGATTACTTTCAAATTGACCGAACCATCCTTTTAGCCAACAATCCTCGCCTATGTGTTATTGCAATTTTGAATGACCGGTTTAAATTAGAGGCATGACATTCAATGCTTCGGATTTTTTTATATTTTTAAATAGCAATTTTTTAAAATAGAGATGAGTCGGTCGGTTAAAATAAAAGGGTAAAAATTTAACCGACCAACTCTTCTTCAAGAGGGTCCTGATCCAAATTAAAGACATAACATTCGATACTTGAAAGTATTTACAATCGATTTTGGTTTAAAAAAAAACCAATATGGTAGTTGGCTTTAAAATCAAAGGATAAAATCAAAAATTAATCCTAGAGTAGAGAATTAATTAGGACGAAGATCCAAGTACCCTCATTATATAAAGAAAAACATAAAAGCAAAATGACCTTCTTTCTCTTAGAGAAGCGAAAGGAAATTAAAATTGGAGAATTTGGTTTAAGCATAATAACATAATCAGAGCCCATTCACTTTCCGACACGTCAGCAGACCTGAAAGTCACGCTGGTGGTGATGGTTGTTAAGATGATGGTTATACATTTGCTCCTGTTGTTGTTGTTGTTGCTGCCTCATCATCTCCTTCTGCCGCCGGAGCTCCATGACCTTCCGGTGCGAGTTCGAGTGCTGAGTCAGCACGAACGTCGGGCTCGCCGCGGGTCGGTACTCCGGCACGAGTCGACCCGACTTGAACCGCACGCCGCACGCGTTGCACAGGGTCTTCGGCCCCTGTGGGCCCGTCCGCCACTGCGGCGTCTTCTCCGAAGCGCAGTGCGCGCATCTCCGCACCCCTACATCTTCGGCGGCGCTGGGGTTCTTGCTCTTTGACGGACTGGATCCGCGTTTGGTGCGGGCGGATATGGTCCCGGAGAATGACGTGTCTGATCGGAAAGCGATCGTTCCGGGAAGGTCATTCGTCGGAAAATCGGTGAACGAGTCGTCTACGAACTGCGAAAGCCACTCGAGCTCCGCCACGTCGTCGCTCTGCACACCGGAATCAGAACAATAAAATTAATTTCTTATGTTTTGGTACCACAACAAACAAACCAGATTCAACTGGAACTCACTGAATTTTAAATTAACTAATCGTAACTATTATTTTATCGCCTAATATTTATATCAAGCGAGATATAATAAACGAAAAGAAAAAAAAGTGAAGAGAGAGCGTGGAGTGGTGCTTACGGGGACGCAGAGGGTGTTGGTGAAGTCGGAGGAGAAGTGGGTGGCGGGGATAGGAATGGTGGGTTGGGAGAAGAGGCGGTGGTGGGCGTTGGAGGGGTTTTCATGAGTGGGAGGAAGGTAATGGGAGTCGGAGGATGAGGCGGCAGAGGAGGAAGAGAAGAGCTCGTCGTTTGAGAAGTCGAGAAGGTCGTCGATGGGGAAGCTGCAGTCGGCTCCACTCGACGACAGCCCGTACAAATCCATAAGAGTACTGTGAGGCCTGTGTGTGGTTGGTGGGTCTGTCTGCAGGCTCAGCTCTCTGGGTTTCTGCGAGAGAGAGAGAGAGAGAGAGAGAGGGAGGGGGAAAGGGGGGCTTGAAGGGTAGAGATATAGGAGTGTACGATGGGAAGGGGGCAGGAGAACGTGCAGGGAGTGACCATGCAGTGCAGTGCAGTGAGAAAAGAGAGAGAGAAAGAGAGAGAGAGAGAGAGAGATTTGTTTAATTTTATTTATTTATTTAATCTGTGCAACTGAATTCTGAAATGGATAGATGTGGAGTATTTTAATGGGTGGAGACTGGAAAGGCCAAGTGCATGGATGCTTTCATGCAATCATGGACAAATGGCTACACACCTACACATGCATGCATTACCTCCCTCTTTGCACCCATTGCACCCTTGTACTTTCTCATATTTCTCATCATCTCCTTCCATTCTATGTTTTCTTCTGTTTCTGCCCCCCCTATTTTTCATTTATTGTTAAATACACCCCAAATCCAATTATAGGACCAAAACTATCTATAAGGATTAGATCACGAATAACACAGAAATTCAATCAGCAGGCAAAGCCGGTTTCATAAACCTTTCTCTCTTAAATTCCACGCTTGGATTTTTTTATTATCTGAGAAACCTAATAATAAAGGATTTTAATGTGGAAAACCTTTTTTTTTCATTCAATTAATATATATATATATATATATATATATACTTAGCAAATTTTATCCTACAAGACTTTTTCTTTTTTCTTTTTTTTTTAATCCTGAAAAATCTACGATTCTTCTTCGGAATAATTAGGGGTTGTCATTGATGTTGACACATTACCATTTGTCATGTCCATTGGTGGATCAGGCAATCAATTCAACCCTAAGCATGAAACAAAAAGAAGCAACAAAGGAGAAAAATTCTAGGAGCCAATTTTCATATTTCGAGTCAACAATCTCCTTATATATATGAATCATCAAAATAATCAGGCAATCAACCATAAGCATGCAACCAAGGAGAATATTCTCCTAAACCAATTTTCATATTTCTAGCAAACAATCTCTCTGTATAATTAAGATTAATAATTTTTTATACAACTCATAAATTTGATACGAATTTAATATACAACTAATAAAAATTTAAGTTAAAAAGTATAGTCTATTTAATTAATTAAATTAATCGAATTTAAATAAACATATATAATTTTGTACTTATATTTTAATATCACCTAAACCCAATAGCTCTAAACATTAATAATCAATTGTCAACCCTAACCTATATCCTAAAACTTTAAAAGTAGGGATGTAGAGCAAGATACCATTGAAAAACACGCCCAAGGTACACACCTCCACACTTATCCACAACTTCTTGGTTTTATCCAATGCTATTGAATCCTTTATTGAAGTGGGAGATAACTCTAGTGAGAGGAACTTCCCTATTACTCCAATCACATTCTCAGATTGATAGTGACTAACTTGTCGACCAATCAAACAGACAAACTATCGATTAGGTCCCATGCTTTTGTTAGGGTTTATTTGAGTTTATAATTTTAAAATATGTAATTTAAAATTAATAATTTTAAAATGAATAAGATTTTTTTTTAAAAAAAATTGGGTTAAAAAATTTTTTTTTAATCTAGTTTATAAAAATGACATGTGTTATTTTGCATATGAGAAACTCATATATATATATTTTTAATTGTAAGGACAAAATTACAAAAGCAGAAGGTTGAAGGAAATTTCTTCAATCTAGTTTGGAAGAAAGTTCTGTCATTTTAAAACGTGCTATTTAAAAATACAGTTAATCGTTCTGTAAAATAATTTAACATTTAAAAATCGCAGCTTGTTAGTGTTAGGTTTTCTAATATTGTTAACCTTAAAAATACGGATAATAGTATTTTATGACCAAAACAAGCATCACGATTGATTAAGATTGTTTTCTTACAAAACAAACATATCATTTGATTACTCTTCCTATTATTTATTTTAATGGTAAGATTTATTTTACAGCTTTCTCAATGTATTGACTTATTGGATAAAGTTTTCATCTAAAAGGGATTAAGAAAAAATTATTTCAATTTAGTATATTAAATTAACATGTGATTTTAGAGTATGTAATTTTTATGTAAATTTTTTATTAGATTAACAAAGCACATGATTCTACATTTATAAGAATTACGTATTTTTAAAATATATGTTAATTTAATTAAATGAATTAAAAAAAAAAACATATATAACAATTTAATAAAGTGAGCCAAAAAAAGGTCTCCCAATAAAGAAAACTTTACCCTTTACTATCCTTTAACTAAAGTTTGATTGGATTGGACTCCCTTTTCAGTTGATTTACCATAAAAATGAATAATGCCATATCTCTTAAAAACAAAATAAATAATGACATAAGTGGACCGCCATTTCCCGTACTCCCTCTGATTGTTATTAATTAGCGTATAAGGTAGAAAGCAAAATGATAATGACATTGACTTTTAACACGTACCTATTCATTCAATAATTTTTTTTTAAAAAAAAAGTATTATGATGTAATATAAATATAAAAAACTGTTTTTGTTTTGTTTTTAAAAAATTTTGAATTTAAATTGTTTATGAATTTTTTTAAAAAAAAATTTTGAAAAGAGAAAACAAAAAAAATTTAACAAAGGGAGCCACTAATTCTCAAGAAACTCCGTAAGTTTTAGCTATTAAATTAGCAATAAAAAGTTTTCATATTTACGTTGCCCCTGAAAATTTTATTATCAGAATTGTTCAGAACATATAATAAAGCTGTCAAAGATTTTTCGACAAATAAAAAAAAATATTATTGAAGGAAGAAGATTAAAACGGTACAATGCTATTGCGAATTACTCCTTTGAAATTTAATTTATAAAAGGTACTAAAAATTTTATTGCATATTATTTTAGCAGAAACCACAATATAAAAAGATTAATAAAACTATTATTTATATTTATTTATTACACTTATTTTATGTCGATTAACGTAATATGTTTTAAATAATTTTTTATGTCAATAATTAAAAATATGTCATGTCAATCAATATAAAATAATTTTTTTAAAAAAATAAACTCTAAAAATATTGGAATTTTATTACGTCCCAATGTTGGCTTAAAGTTTAGTAAGAATTTGTAACAGAAGATATTAAATATAAAAATGGAAAAAAAAAAACAGTGGTAAATTTTTTTTTCTTGATACTTTATGATTTTATAGGGAAACATTTTGAAATTTAATGAATATTTTACATGAAAAATAAAAATTATTTGATTAAAAATCTAAAATAAGACACTCGTATTTTATTCCATTCCCGTCTAAAACTTTAGTAAGAATTTATTATGGAAGATAACTTTATATTTGAATACATAAATTATTAAAATATGAATAATAAAGATATACACAAAAGCTTAGTAGGTGCCCGTAACGGAAGCCATTGATTAAAGAAGAAAAAAAAGGTGACGGGGGCGTAGAGAGGTCCGTTACGTTGGGGGTCAGATTTTAATTGCACCGACAAGTGGTTCCAGCTAGAAATTTGCAAAAGCCAAAGCCGAAAAGGACGAGTTGATTCAATAAAGAGTGGCACGTGTTGGTGCGTGGGGATTGGGTTTTGTGGGCCTGTGGCGGTGGTAGGGCCTAGCTTTTTTTTTTTTTTTGTACAAATTAAGTACCGCCGGACCGTACGGTGCGATGGTTGATGCTTGATTGATCTGACGTGTTTCTCATCTTTTGTAAAGTACGACATAGAAGATATTAGATAATTTGCCAATATTACAAAAAAAGAAGAAGATAATTTGCCAGGCTGGATTTCCCTCCACGTCAGAATATTTTATCATATCTTTTATTATATTAAGCCTACATAATCCTAGCCTTAGGAGGTCCACTTCCTATCCTTACTGTTAATGTTAGGAAAATAAAAACCAAAATATATTTATTTAGTCTTTATGTTTTTATCTTATTTCAATAAGGTTTTTTGTTTTTCTAATTCCAAGAATGAGGTTTTAGGTTTTGACTAAGTAAGTTATTTTCTTCACAATAATTAAAAAAAAAGAGTAGGTTTTGTCTTATTTAACATATTAGCGTTAGCATTTATGTCAACATTTAATGTTAATGTCACGTCATCAAATGTCTAAGTCATCTATAAAAAATAAAAAATAAAAAGCAAAAAAACAAAAGACAAACTCTACAAATAAAAACCAATGAAACTACAACAATTTTGGTAACATAATAATATTTTAGCATTTAGTTTGATATTTCAGTAACAAATATAAACTATACACTAACTAATGGAGGAGCACTTTTTCTTTTTCTTTTTTGAAATTTATGGTCTACAATTTTCTCCTGCTCAATAACAATAGATTCAGTGAATCCGTTATTTCCTAATATATAAATTGTCTATATTATTTGATTTATTTTATTTATTTTTCATTTATAACGAAATAAAACTTGTTAATTTTCGTTTTTTGTGGGATAAAATAATTATTCACTTTCATATACAAATTTTACATTCATTTCGTTTTGTATGGAATAAAATAATTCATCACTTTTGTATACAAATTTTACTGATGGCCACAATCAAACTCAAAAAGTAGCATTAAGAAAACAATCTAAAAAGCTAATATCAAAGTATCCAAAAGCAATCGCAAATGAGAAAGGGAACTTACCAGTATGCAAAAAACTGAACCAGATGGACACTCAAATTGGAAAGAGAGTTTTTTTCATCGGCTCAAGGGAGAGGGAGAGAGTTTTTGTAAAGATTGAGGATTGTAGTTTAGCATCCGCACAAGGGGAGATTTAGTGCCTTATTAATAAAATACATATGAGTAAAGGAATGTGGATTCTCACTTCTCTAGAAGGGAATTCACATTCTTAGTAAAAAGTACTTGGGAAGAAACCCACATTCCATTGGGTATATAGATTCCCTCTACTTAAGTGCAACTAAACGAGGTAAGTTTTTAAGATTTTTAAGAACCCTACAAGACTTCATTCATAAAAACGCCCCATAGATATATAAGAGCACATACAATACAAGTATAAATTCATATTGAGAAATGAATCGAGCACGGCAAATCTACCCCCCCCCCTCGCCCCCCAACACACACACACACACACACAAAAAAAGATTGTTAAAATTATTTTTTATGTTTTTGAAACAAAAATATTAACAAACAACCAAAAACATATTCTTCAAAACACAAAATGTTTTTATTTTTTTATAAAACTATATTATTCTCCTGTTGTATGAATATTTTGACAAAACATGTGCTTCTTTTTGCAAAAGTTAGAGAACACTCATTATTTTTTTATTTTAAAAAAAAAAGGTTTTTTAAACAATATGAGGGCGGGCACAATGGTCGTGTGGCCACCCTAAGTGGAAGAGGGGTGGCCGCATGGCCACCATAGTCTGGTTATGGTGACCACGCATCATCCCTACATTTTTTTTTTGTTGTTATCTCTTTTCAATTTTTATTTTTATTTTTATTTTTTAATTAAGGTGTACAATTACTTGGGGTGTTTCAAAACAAGCAATACACTATAAAAAATATTGTCTTAAATGTGGACCACACTAGAAAACATTTCTCAATAAACAATTTGTACCTTTGCACATCAGAATACTTTTTTCAAACAAAAAATAAAAAAGCACTTCTCAAAATACATTGACAAACATACCCTTAAGGCTAATTTCTTATGAAATCCTTTCCGGAAATTAGTATTTTCATATGAAGTGGCCCTCCAGAAAAATTTGAGTTTTGCCCTTAAAATCGAGTTCAATTTTTCAATGAGATACACTCAAGTTTTAAGTTGAGAAAACCTTCAAAATGAAATGTAATCAATTTAATAACCAAATTGGTATTTTATTGATCTAAGGAAAAAAAAAAATCTCTTATGGTACTTGTATAAGTCCTAAGCATAACATGTATTTAGAACGTGTTTAGTATTGCAATTTTGTAGGTTAAAAAGTGTGATTTTAAAATAAATTGTAAAAAATATATTGTTTGAGATCACGTTTTTTTAAAAAATTATAATTTAAAAATAAAAAAATATATGCATTTTCAAACTGCAAGCAAAGGGATGTTTTTTTTTTAAAAAAAAAATACACGATTTTAAAAATTAAATTATAATTTTACCAAATATTTATTCCATTTAAAAAATTGTATTTTAAATTTTGAGTTTTAAAATCACTATTTTTAAACCGTAAACTCATACAGGCCTTAGTAGGTAATAAAAAACAGAGTAGTAAATTCGATTTTAAAATATGTTTATGTTAGGATTTTTTTTTTTTAAATTTTATGTGTTAGGTAGTGAGGTAGGACGTGCGTATTAAAAAAAAAAAAATTACTAATTTGAATATGAATTATCTAATGATTTGGTTAAACTTGGGTAATCCTTTTTTTTAAAAAAAAAATGAGAACAACTTTTAAAACCCACCTTTCTTTCTCTCTCTCTTTTTTTTCTTCTTTTTTGATCAAGTTTTATTCATTTGGTTTAGTAAAATGTTAACATATGTGTCCCAAAGGTGAAGGTAGTTGTTCACCATCGCAAATGAGAGCACTCACAATGAGTTTTTTATATTTGATTTTTTAATTTTTTTTTTTAATAAAACTCACAAACACTATTATTTAACAAGTTTTTTTTTATTATTTTATTATTTTTTATTTTTTATCAAATGTTAATTTTAACATTAGTCACTAACTCTTTCTACATTCAAAGAGCAAAAAAATAAATAAAAAATTAATGTTATAATTTTTTAATATTGTTTTAGCATTGAATGCTTCAAAACATTTGGCTTAAATTAAATTCAATAGATTGAATGATTTTGACAGTTAATTTTATTAATAAAAAACAATATTTATTTAAAGTATAGAAATACTTTGATAATTTGTTGTTTAATCCTTACCTAAAGGTATATAAAAAGTGTGAATGCCTCGTAAAATAGTGTATTTTATTTGATAATGTAGTTTTACGTTTTTACCATTTTTCTTTCTTCTTCATTGTTAAATCAGACAAGGTTATTTTTGTCTTTCATAATTTTTTTAAATTTTAAAATTACTATTTACAACTAGATAAAGAGAAACAGTTATAACTAGATAAACAAAGACAGTTACAATTAGATAATCATGGATACAGTTATATTTACAACCAACTTCAAAAATTACGAACACAAATAAATAAGATCAGATGAAACCTAATAAAAACGTAAACAATGTAATGTGAGTTCAATTTTTTTATACACCGTCTACAAACACTGTAAATAGCAAATAAGGTTTGGTTCATCTTCTTTAATCATAATTTTTGTTCACTATATATCTCTTTGGTACGGTTTCATATTCAGTCAAATGACTTCTATGAGAAAAGCAAGGCATCCCTTAAATATTTTGTTGTATTGAGGACTTGGGAGTTTCAGAAGATGGTGAGGAAAAGAAGAAGAATAATAAGAAGAATGTGGTGAAGCCAATGAGAGATTCCGGCCATAGGTTGTAATAAGGTAAAAACTCTATCATATTTTTATAGTTTTGTTATACCTACTAATTATAAACTACGAAAATAATGTTAGATCGGTATGATTTGAAATTTAGATTTTCATGGGTGTGTTATTTAGACTCATTTCAATTTTTTTCTTTCTAAGTCATTGTGTTAGTCAAATTTATTTTGAAAGTTAAAGTCAACAGCAAAGTTACAAGGCTACACATGATACACATCATAATTAGAAATAAAGAAATACCCCACTTCTACTTTCACACTTTTAAATACACATTTTTTGATCTAAACTAAAAAGTATTATTTGATTCAAAATTCATTAATAATTTATCTAAAATGTAATGATCATTTTTAGTATATCATATTTTCTCAATTTATAGGTATAGATTTTAGAATATAATATTAACAATTATAGTGATATACAACAAAGGGAACCAAGCACGTGCATTGCACGTGCTGTTTCAACTAGTAATTTTAAAAAGTGACAAGTTAAATAAATAAAAATAAATTTTTAGAATTGGATTCGAATATTTTTTAAAAAGCTCGTGAATGCTCTTCAAATAGTATAAATATGTAATTTCTTAATGCATCGAATAAATAAAATAAAGCAAAATAAGTACTATAAAATACCCCAAGGGAAGATTCTGACGATGATCCATGATTCTCCGATTGGACAAATAAATAAATAATTAAATATATATATAAAAAAAGAAATTAGGGCAATGATTAGATTAGTGTGAATTAGCATGAGAATGGGTGTTTAAATTTTCTTGGAATTTGTAGACATGTCCTTGGAGAAACCAGCTGTAGAGTTTTTGTGAGAAGTTTTTGCATTGGTGGGAAAGGACCTCGAATCACGTGACATGACAGAAAAAAAAAAAAAATGGTGATCCCGAAGCCACAAGACTGCACGTGCATGCTCATGTGCTCATTAAACGTGATGGGAGGTTATTAAAACCAGGATTATTGACTTGCATTATTTGCGAATCTTTTATTTATTTTTTATTCTTTTGCCAAGAATAAAATCACCATTGCTCGGAATTTGGTGCCCCAAAATGACTTCATCTATTTCCCTTGTTGGTACTATAACAATTAGAGTAATGTAGCGTGTTATAGATTTTTTTTTTTATTATTATTTTTTTGAAAAAATTCATATAAATTCCTTAAACTTTAAGCTTTTTTGATATGTTTTTTTTAATTTTTAAAAACTTTTATTTTGATACCTTGAACTTTTAACTTTTTTATTTTACTTAATTCAATTATAATTCACCGTTAAATCATGTAAAATTTTTTAAAATACTCATATATATAAATTTTGTGTAAAAATCTTGTGCGAAGACTAGCGTTTCTGAGATTTATAAGTGAGAAAGTTGCAACTTTCTTGCTCCGAGTTGAGATTCCAGATTCCACCTTCCAAATTGATATTTTCCAAGTGCAAATCTATGGGTTTATTTACATGAACTCAAAACCATTAGCATCCAATCTATTTGCCATATAATTCAAAAGAAATATACGATGTGTTGATCATCATCATCATCATCATCTTCTTCTTCTTCATTTGTTTTGTTTTGTTTTGTTTTTTTTTTTTTAAAGATATGGGAAGATAAGTTAGTCTAACCTTACCCTCAAACAGTAAGTCGGATTGATAATTCTTAACTTGTTTTATTATAGAGTTTTCGTGCGTATTACAAATTCTTTGTTAAAATGAGTAAATAGTATTGCTAGAGGTAATACAACTTCTATTACAAGTTATTTGATGTGACAGTTTATAATTGGTGAAAGTTCTCTTACCAACCTTTATCTTGACCAATTTGTAGTGGAAGGGTTCGTTTGGGTATATGATTTTAAAAAGTGCAATTTTAAATCGATTCGAAACATAATTTTTAAAAACACAGTTAAGCATTTAGCAAAATCGCAAATTGAGATTTAAAATCTCAGTTTTGCTTTCAAAATTATGTGTTTTAAAAAAAAACATCATCTTATTTACGATTTGAAAATGCAGAAAATTTATTTTTTTAAATCATAATTTTTTAAAAACGTAATTTTTAAATAATATATTTTTTACGATTTAATTTAAAATTACATTTATTACCTACAAAATTACAATTTCAAACGCATCTTAGCCGCTCACTTTCAAGTGTAGCAAGAAAAGAAGTTGTACACGAAACGGTACTAAAACCAAAGTTATCTTTCTCGGCCATTGGATCAACAAGAACAAGGGTATGATTTCATATGGATCAACAAAAAATCAGGTAATATTTTAAGGAAAAATTTCAAAATGGGAAAGGGAGCCATGGCCCCCCGTTTCCAGTTGTGTACCTTTGGAGTATCCTCTACTAGTTCAATTATGACTCACAGGCGTCACAATAGACCAAAAATAAAAGGCCTACTTCACAAGCTGGACGGTGGGATTGATAAGGTTAGCAAGTAAAGGAAAAACCAAAAAAGAGAAAAAAAAAAAAATCAAGGAATATTTTTTTTATTTTATTTTTTTATTTGAAGGAACGAAAGCTTTTATTGTAAAGAAGAGAAGATGTCGATGTCCCGGCATGAGGCAGCAGTGATTGAAATTGTATAAAATGACAAATAAAATAAATGGGCCGTGTCTGTGGATATGGCCCATGTGCTTTTCCTACATTAGATAATCATAATACTACTGAAAACTGAGAGACCAAATTTGATGCCAAAGACAAAGGCAAAGTATCCCCTTTCTTTAAAAAAAAAAAAAAAAAAAAAAAAAAAAGGAGAGGGCCAGTTTTTTCACATGGATTGTGTATGAGATGGGAGACAGCTCTGTCACGAAATAACAATGCATTCTTACGTGTTAGATTACTATTGTCTACAAATTGTCTTCTTTTTTATGCTCCTATTTCACAGAATCATCCAAACAAAATATTATATGTGCCTACGAACGAAGGACATATATTATTCTTTTCTTTTTTAAATGGGTTGGAGAAATTCTTTTTAATTATGTATATTAAACTTACATCTGCTTAAAATATATGTGATTCTTTTTTCTTTTTTTAATGATAGGAAATTCTTAAGATAGGGTCACTTCGTGTATTCACCATAAGAAATAAATTTTGGACTCGTGTAAGGTGTCCCTTATACGAATCGGGTTTCGGCTTTGCCGCGGGCTTGGTTTCAAAAAATTATTTGTACCCAAGAGATTTGAACCTTAGATCTGATAGAAATGCTACCAAGCCCAAAACTTTTACTACTTGAGCCAACCCTTTAAGGTTAAAATACATATGGTTCTCTCCTATATTTTTAAATTATATACATTTTAAAAAATGTATCTAACAATCACGTGTATTTTGGATATATGAGAATATCATATACTGAATAAAAACTTTGTTTGTGAAAGAATTCCTTAAATCAAAACATGTTTACCGGCCAAATCTCTCCTTTTTTTTTTAAAAAAAATTATATGGAGAGTTCATTAAGGAATCTTATCAAAAATTTATTAATAATTAATAAATGAGTAATAATTAGGTGGTGGTTGGTTTCAAATTTTGATTCTTTCTAGTTCATTTGAAGTGAAGAGTATTCGGTTCTTATAAACATAAGAGCATTTTTATCTAAAAAAATATAAAATGATAAAAATACTTTTATTCTCACTACGACGAGATACTCTCAAATTTAAATGAACCGAAGAGGATCTTAATCCGATTGGCTCCATCCTAGTTAATAAATGAGTAATAATGGACAGGGTTGGCAATTAAGTACATGAAATTGCACAAAACCTTTTCTCGTTAGTTTTTATTTTTTATTTTTTAACCTTTTCTCGTTAGTTAAATGGTCCACTATCATGTTCTTTGTTCTAAGTTTGGACAACAAAAAGATTTAAACATGACTTCTAGGCATCCATCGCATCAATAACCTTACCTCCTAAAATGATAGAAACGAATATTATGTTTCGGGTTAAATATAAATTAAACTCTTTTAAGGGTCTTCATGATTCTTTCGTTAATCGCTTTTTAGTTAAGCTTAGGATTTTTCTAATGAGATTTGATTTAGGTGCCGTAAAAAATTATTCACCATATGTGTTTTATATATATTTATTTTTTAACGCTTTAGATTTAATTTCAAGTTTTTTTTTTAATGAAAAAGAGAAAGATAGTAAAATTAAATCTGAACCGTTAAAAAAACTATAATTATAATTTTTTTATAGCACTTAAAGTTAAATCCTTTCTAACGTAGTCTTTTAGTTTCACTTGCCTATATTTACTTTTTTGTAGGCACCTGCTTATGTAGGTCGTACTAGGATTTACTGCATTTAGCTGTCTGAATTGTTAATAATTAGGGTAACTTCATAAAGTAGGGATTGCTGAGTGACAATTCGTGTTCACGTGTTAGGTTTAGGTCGTGTTGATGCATATATATAAGACTATATAGATCAATCATAATCCGACTAATTTAATTAAACGTGTCAGACCCCTTAATCCTAACATTTTAATTTCGTGTTGGGTTTAGGTTATGTCAAAATATGAGTGTAAGATTATATAGATTAACCATAACCAGACTCATTTAATTAAACGGGTTAAACCCCTCAACTCCAACTCTACTAATTTCTTTTTAGATTCGTGTCAGACTCGCGGGTTGTGTCAAAAATTGTCAGCCTTAGGATTAAAGGGTTCACTTGCCTAGAACAAGTGGGTTTCGCATCTCTTCTCTTTATGGGGTTGCCATAATTGTTAGCAATTCAAACATCTCAATTATAGCGTTGCCTACTATTTATTATTATTATTATTGTATTGTCAGTTTTAATTGAACTTTATTATTGGAGTGCTTACCAATCTTTAATTGTATGATCCTAATAACCCTTTTCCTTACTTCGAATAAAAAAAAAAAAAAAAATTCCGCTAATAGGAGATCTGAATACGTCACCTTTTAGCTTTTAAGCCTCTTGTTTTTGACGATTGCTTGTAGATTTTTTTTTTTTGCTCTCGTTAAATTTCTTCAATAAGTTCATAATTGTAACAAAAAGGGTTTTTATTTAGAAAAAAAAAAAATTGTAACAAAAAGAAAAATTAGAAATAATTACAATATCCACTATTACAATAATAATTAAATTCTGAAATAATGCCTGGGTGACATTTTAGAGATCCAAAGATGATTGTTCTGTACTTCGAGTTGCCGAAATTGTTTACGCCATTGAAAGGATGAGAAAGGGCCACGTGAGTGCGTATATACAATAATAAGCAACGCTGGTGTGCAGACTCACATGGCTATGCGTTTATGTAGATCTCAATCATGATTGTTTTTTATTTTGGTAGCAAAAAACCAAAAAAGAAATAAAAAATTGATGTTAGAAAAAAGAAAAAGAAAAAGGAAAAGAAAAAGAAAAAGAAAAAGAAAAAGATATTACATCAATCATGACCGTGGATTTTAAAGTTTGCATCTTATGAAAAATTCGTCCAAGATATTTCACACAAGCTTTTCCCTTCCACATTTTTTTGTTTTTTTGTTTTTTTTTTGTTTTCTATTCAATGCAGGAAGATTTGGAAGCTTTTCCCTTCCACTTTGGTGTTAGATCAATTACAACACACACCCAATAACCCATTCCCTTCCATATATATATATATAAAAAAAAATCGCAAAAAAATCACCCCACATTAATTCCTCTATAATTTTTCTTAAACCGTTGAGTGGCTACAATACTACCAATACTCAGTGGTTTATATAAGAAAATGAAGTGTAACATTCATTTTTATATAATCATAAAAAATGGCTCTCCTTCACTCGTTCCAGTAAAAGAAGGAGAGAGGAGAGAAAAAAGACAAAAAGGAAAAGTGACAAAAAATTAATAAAATAAAAGAAAAAAAAGACATATTTAATTGATATAAGAAAATATAAGAGAATCTATTGCTAAAGTGTTTATTTTATTTATTTATATGAAAATAAAAAGTAATTATGTTGTTAGAGCACCTGCCTCTTCTTTTCTGCTTCCAATTTGGATGCCTTTCTTCCACCCCCCCCCCCCCCCACACCCAAATAATGAAGACTTCTTTTCTTGAAACAAAAAGCTCTTTAAATGTCTTGCCTTCAATGGAAGGAATATCATTTTCAAATTTTCAGCATGTGCAGTCTCGGAATTTGAGAAAGATATTTATATTTATTTATTTATTTTTGTTAAGAAGAAGGTTGGCATTGGCCAACATTTTTTTTCTTCTGTATTAATGTGAGGCATTTTTTTATTAGTTAAGGTTGTATTTGTTTCATGTAAAATGGTTTTTTGGGAAAATGATTTCAGTGGAAAATATTTTCGGAAAAAAATCAATGATTTTCTATTGTTTGGTTGACATCTTGAAAATAAATCTAAAAGGGTGGGATAAGACAGGGGAAGACAATTTCGAAAAATAGCTGACACCTCTTGACCCTTTGTAGTGACAAATTTACTGTTGAACCAATAAATCATTTTCCGTTAACCAAAATAAATGCAACCCCAATTTATTTAGTGGAAAGAATACTTTTTATTTTTTTATTTGGTTACCATATTAATCCACCTCAAAAAGCTCTGCAAAGCAAACAGAGTTTTTTTTTTTTTTTTTGAAAAGAATCCTTCATTCATTAAAAAACTCAAAGGGAGTCTTGTTTGGCCATTGCAATACTCTGAATAAAAACAGGGGAAAAAATTCCGCAACACTTTGTTAAGCGACTGGGTAATAGCGGCTTTTGCCATGCAGTGTGCTGCTTCATTAGCCTTTCGGCGTACATGGAAACACACGCCAAGAGGAGAAACTGTTAAGACAATTCCGAACATCTTCAACGAGCTGACCATACTAGCTCCAACACGTCTTTCTACCGTAAAGCTTGGACTATCTCCAAAGCATCCCCTTCTAAGAGGATGTGCTTGAAACCTGCTTCTCGGCAAAAAGCGACGGCTCTCCATAGTGCAACCGTCTCAGCCACTGCAGGGTCGGTAATGGCACCACCGGTAGCACCCACAGAGATGCAGAACTGCCCCCGTGTCATCCACGAGCAAGCATCCCCACCCCCATCCTCTGATGCTGGAGGTCAACGGCGGCGTCCCAGTTGACCTTCACCATGCCGGCAAAGGTCTTCTGCCAGTGTTGCTCCCCCGTGGGATTGAGATCCCCCAAGACAGGTGAGGTTATCCGTGGCTGGCGCATTGGAAATCTTCCAAGGCAGCAGGGGATGGCTTGCTCGTGATGACAGCATTCCAGCATAACCATATGCTACGCACAACAAAAATTATCACTGCAAGAACCTCAGCAAACAGAGAGTTGAATCATAACTTCAAAAAAAGGAGAAATAATAGGTTATGGATGCCACTAAATATTTCATGCGTTTCTGTATAACTTAGCGCTATAAATGCGCATCAGTTGCTATTTTCTTTGCAATAATAATTAGGACATCTATATCTTTTCCAAAATTAACTTCCTTGATTTCTAGTAATGATCTTAATTATTCAGAAAAATTGCTGTGCAAATCATCCTCAAGTGTTCCGACATTAAATGTTTCAGGAAATACTTTCTTCTTTTTGGGTGTTTGAGATGAATGAAATTTAAAAATAATGTTAATCATGTAAAATCATTCGATGCACCAACTTAAATCCTGACCATGAAATAAATAGCTCGTTTGAAAGGGAAGAGGATCCTTGTTTCCACAAAAAAATTACCCAAACAAAATTTTAACAGTCTAGTATGAAGTGCAAGAAAAATCAGAATCAAACCATATTCAAATTTGTTAAGAAACCTTCCCTGGTAGGATGATAACTCACCTCCTTGGAGGGAAAATGTGTCAGATGGTTAGAACGTTTACTGGTTCTTATGTTCTAGAGCATAAACTAATTAGGGTTCCTGTAGAGTTACAAGAATTCAAAAGTCCTTATATTATACTCCAGCTCAAACTTCAATTTCCTGAGCATCAGAAATAAGCAGTGATAACCTGTGTGGTATGCCACACATAAGGTTTTTTTTTTTTTAAATAAAAATCTATCCATTACCAATGTCATTGTCCAAAAATCACGTTCCTGAGATTTTTCCAGGGGAACTCTTCAAAAGTATTCTAGGATCTCAAATTCTATTTCCCATAATATTGGGAAATTCTTGGGGAGCAAACATCAAAAATGGAATTCAAGATTCTGCCCATATTATGATATATTCAAAATATTGTTCTCACCATAAAGCAGCAGGAGTGAGATCATGATCTAGTAAACATCCCACAATCATATAAATAGTATGAAAGAATATGACATAGTAATTTTATCTGATAAGAACGCATAGGTATTGTTATGGAACACAGTAAAATTAGTGTGGCGAATCTGAAGTCAACAGATTTTAATTACATAAAGAACGCTTAGGTATATGCAATTCCTAGATTATGTTCGCGCATTTGTAACCATAAATCCAAAAAGGTCCACAATTCAAGGGTCCATGTTCATTTTCATTTTCACCTTTCGATTCCCTTTTCTCTTGTACACATTATAAATCAATCAACTAGGCATTGAAACAAAGCAATGCGTCATTGATTCTATGGGAATTTATATATACACCAAGTGGAGGAGCAACTACTCACAATCAATACAAAACAAGAAAGCCTAGGGTCCTTGAGAGGTGCAGTGGAGGGTACCCAAGTGAGAGAGCTCGGAAACTCCCCTGACTCCGAGCTCAGAGATGACGTCATTCTCGCCCCGCAGCCATGGTGGCTGTGTAGAGGGCATCAGAGATTGCACACAACGGAGCACCAAATTCCTGCCAAAATCAATACTGCTTATTATAGCCATAAACAATGAGAAAAGCTCAAAAACACTATAAACATTGCTTGAGAGAGAAAAGTTCAATGGAAATTGCTTGAGAGAGAAAATCTTAGGGCGTTTGGCCCGCTAGAAAATGTAATGAAAATAAATTTCAACACTATATATTTTCATTATATGAAAATACCCGAACAAAAAGCAGGAAGTCCTTCCAAAAACTTTGAATTCTCTGTACTGTGATATCTCTTAAGTTTCATGGTTATGGAGTTATTCCCAATGGCAACCGA
>FXXK01001016.1:23316-35375 GCA_900184695.1 Betula pendula
TTGATTTAGATATCTGGGGTTGTCATTTTTCTTTGCAAGTTGTCAAGTTTGAATTGGTGATTTGTGGTTGTTGATTGGGTTCAATCGTGCGTGCGCTTCCAAGACAAATTCTCATGTGTGTACATGTTCCAAGTCACACTGCTAACTTCATTCATTCTTTTCTTTTCCAAACTCATCTATGTCGTCTGTCCTGCATTGTGAATTAGGCTTTCAATTGGACGGACGAGCCACTTTGATTTTCAAGTTTCCTTGGAAGTTTTGTTCAATGTTTCACTCTTCAGCGATTAAAAAGTTTGTTTTACAAAAGTACGTTCGCTCTTACCATTAGTTTGTTTTACAGTTGATTATTTTCAGTAAGGGAAATTCATTTCCATAGTTGTAGGATACTAAACTTTTTTCTAATTTGCTCCAAAGGAAGACAAGCAAAAGAGTTATAACCAACATTTGGAGGACAAGTGCCCCGCTGAAAAAGGAGGATCGTTTTGGTTCCACAAGAATTAGGACATAATTTTCTGTCATGCTATCCACTATGAAGCGACTAAAATTTCAGGGCCAAGCTTAGTTGAAACAAACACTCTCCACAGTTTCATCTCCATTTGAACACGTTCATCCTTGGATTCAGGATGCTTTCTCCATATTCTGACTAGAGCAGACACTTAGTTTGCTTACCATCCGTTTACTCATGACCTCGAGGGCTTGGGGACATATGTACTTTTAATTCACTGATTGGACTGAATAACAAAAATAGAAAAAAAAAAAAACTTAACTATTGATTCTGGTTCTTATCCCGTAGAGATGCAATAGATTGTCTGTTATGAAAATATTTAGAACAGCGGTTAGTAATGATAGATTGATGGAGAGAAAAAAAAGATAAGAAAACATGATTTTTTTTTAAAATTTCCTAAGGAATGATTCCAAGGTGCCAATGATTAAGCCGCACAGCTAGATTGGGTCGATTCTCTTTTGGGCATTTCTTACACTTCTTCCAGCTTCTTCATCCTAGGCATTGTTGGCAGATAGGATTTTAGCAAATTCTTTTTTTTTTTTTTTTTTTTTTTTTTCAAATGCTAATAAAGTTGACAGAATATTATGGAGAGAGTTATATGAACCTATCTGTTGGTTAGGGTGGTGATTACCTCAAAATTTTTTCGGGCAGGTGGAGGTCCATATGAGCTTCTCACAATACTATTATTTAATTGGTAGCAATTTTAGTAAAATATTAAACCTCGATCCTCAGCTATGCACTACACTCCAGGTTTAACATGATGTTTGTCAAGGACCATACAATAAGAGGCAATATTTGAACCCTCCATATGTGTTGTATTTTAGCAGCGACACGTATATCTAAATATTTAAGCAAAAATTATTGAAATCTCATCCATAGACTATAATGGAATATAAATTTTTGAAGCGAAAAAAAAAAAACAATATTAAAGACCAGGTTGGCAGCACTTTATTAAGAAATTTTATCACTTGGCAAGGACAATAACGGAAAATAGTTTAATTTTACGTACACACTTTCCCTACCCTGGTGGTGGTTTCAGGAAATCAGTAATGCCTCAGGACAACTTTTGAACTCCCATGTATGTCCTTCTACATCAACATACGGTTCATTTTTATTTTTTTGTTTAATTTTATTTTAATTGATATGTGAATAAATGACATAATATAATAATTTTTATTTTAATTTTGTTATAGGGTTCATTTTTGTTCACTGATAAAATTAAATGTATTATTCAACATTAAAAATGCAACATTACTCTTATTAATTTACGTCGCATCTTAAGGGGCTTTTTTTTTTTTTTTTTTTTTTTGTTTCTGATTTTTCAACAAGAAAAAGACCGTTACTTTCGATTGGTTTGTTAATGGGATAGAAAAACGTCTTCGTCAGGTCATTTGTTAAGATTTATTGGAAAGTTTCAACGTACCTTGGATTTTGTATATTTCTCGGTTTCACTTCCCTAAATTTATTATTTTTTATTATTTTATTTTATTTATTATTTTATTAATTTCACCCTTCCTTTAATAAATCATGGACTTTTTTTTCTTAAAATTTCCAAACCCCTTTCCTTTTTATACCCAGTGACGTTGTTTAGTTTTCTTTATTTTATTTGTGTACGGAGGGACGGATAACAATGCTTCCAAATGAAATGCATAATAAAAATAATTCTGTATTTATTAATATTTAATAAAAAATACCTCTTTTATTATCTGTGTTTCCAAATATTTAAACCGGCCCTCTTTGGACCCTTTGACTGCCTCGGGTCCATCATCTTTTATTCCACTTGTTTTGTTGTTGAGAAGTTAGTTAAGGAGCCCCACTCTCTTAAATGATATGAAAGGTGTGACAAAGCAAATGTGTCCCTCTCATCTTTCCGGTATTCCAGAGTATGATCATGTTTTTTTGTCTTTTTGATAGTGAAAGTTCTTGCACAGTATTTTTCCGATTGAATAATGTGACTTTTGAATGTTGAAATGACCAATCTTACTATCAATCAAAGACCCATTTGATGGCACACCTTTCTTCTTCCTTTTGCAACTAAAGTGAAAAACCTCCATATTGTCTATGTATTTCGCATAATATGTGATTTAAAGGTGTTGTTTATACACTTCAATCATTCATGCTTATCATTAGGAACAATTTTTTATTCGAAGATTTCCTCCCTATGGCTGATCCCGACTCGCTTAATCACGCTAAAGCTGGAAGACTTGTCCTTCCCTTTTCATGTATGGCTTAGACAAAAAAAACAAACGCTGGAAAGCTTGAATTGTAATGACATCGTCGGCAAAGATGTCCCCGATCAACTGACTATTCAACGATAAACCGTATGAGTTGAGACTTACTATCGCATCAATTTTTTTTTGTGGTATTATATCTTGCAGATTCATGGCTGGTTGGTCGTCCCAACCTTAGTGCTTCACCTAATAAGAGGTGTTAAGATGATTTTATGTTGTGATTCAGCTCGGCTTAATTGGAGTTAACTTGATTTGGTATTGGTTAGAATATAATGGTTATTCGTGCTATTGAATTAATATGTTTCAAATTTAAATAGATTATCGTTTAAACTCGCTCGTTTAATAAGCTTTTATATTTCATTTTACAATTTTTTTATTATTATTTTAATTTTGTATGACATTTAGTAGAATTCTATCCTAATAAATTGATTAACTTGAATTTATTTTGTTGTGGTTTAGTTTAAATTTGTGTGTACATGAGTTATTTGTGGTTTTATGGAATGTGTATGTGTGCGAGTGTTTGTTTATGTTTACTGATTTATTTATATTACAAAAACCTTTTATATGAACTCAAGAATTGAATTTTTAAGTTCAAGTTAGGTTTATTTAATATCAATATAATTTTAATCATAATTATTACTACATGATTAGTATAGATTTGCGAAAAAAATAAATTTTTGATTTATTTATATTAAAAAATGCATCAATATGGCAGCTCTAAATAAGTTTGAATTTTGTTCAAAATAATGGGGCCAAATTAAATGAATTTCGTGCTCGATATAAATTTAAACTGATTTTATATCAAATAAATTAAATAATCAACTTATTTTAATTTTGCATCAACTCGACTACACCCTGACTCCATATCAATCACAACTTGGCAATAAGCGGAGGTAGACTGTTGATAGAAAAAAAAAAAAAAAAAAAAAAAGCGGAGGGTAGCCAGTCCACTTGGCCTGGTCCTTGCCATTGAGATTTATTCTTTCCATTCATTGAAAGGAAAGGGAATAAATATGCGTCCTCTCCTTTCAGTCTGGTCCCCCATCGGGGACTTTGTTCTAACGTACTTTTTTAAGTTTGTGTGCTTGGATTGGACAGGTCTATTTCTCCTTTTAAGTTACAGGAATCCAGTTTCAAGTCTAGTGTTTTTTTTTCTTTTGTCCTCCTGTAGTTTCATTTTTCATGCATGTCTTTTTTATCGCCTGTATCTGCATGTTGGGGTGGCTATATGTCTCGGTTCTTGTTTGTTGTCCTTAGGCTGTATTACAGTACTCGGAAAGTCGCTCGGTTCGGCTCGGTTAGGCTCGCGTCGAATCGACTCGATTTTACGGCGTTCGCAATAAATGGCCGATTATAACGTACAACTCGTAAAACTCTTGCTCGGCTCGTAACGTTCGGTGACATGCTCGTATGTGCTCGGCTCGATTTTAGCTTCACTTTATATATTTTAGGAGAGAGAGAGAAGGAGAATAGCTTAGTTATATATTATATCTACTTTTAAGTAACAATAGTCAATATATATTATGTTCATGCTAACATTGCTTCAAAAGTGTTATATATATAATGTGGGTGTGTTATAAATTAAAGTGTATACAATAATTTTTTGTGCGACATTAGTGTGTAAATCCCTTTCTCCTTTCTTACATCAATCCTTCGAGGGTGGAACACTCATTGCATGGAACCCATTGTTCCAATTGTAAAAACTAAAAAGGGAGATTGTTAATGCTAGGGATGGGTTAATGTGCATGTCCATTTTCAATAAAGATATTGAAGCAATGACTAGTAATACATAAATGTTTTTTTATATTTAGTTCTTAAATGTATGTTATTATATGTGTCAGTCGATACTGGAGAATATTTTTCATACATTTCAAATCAATTATACATGATTATATTTATATGATTCGTTATCCAAATAGTTTTTGCATTGAACTTTAGAACCAAAATTTGTTTCTTATATAAAAATGGGTTTATCATTGAATTTTATGCGGTTGCTTTTAATAATCATATGTATTTAGGATAGTTTAGATCATATCACATGATCATATGATATAAAGTTTAAATATGTATGATCTTATAGATATATAGATCATATGAGTATAATAATATGTGCATTATGCATAGATCTAAGATGATCTAATATCAATTTAATTGTTAGAACTTAGATCATATGCATATACTTAGATGGTGTGATCATATGATACAACTATTACACTATATAAGTATTATCATTAGATATTTAAGATAAATATGATCCATAATATTAATTATCATCATAATTATAGATAATCTCACATCATATGATATAATTCATAAGTAATAAATATATAATTACAAATTAAGATATTAATCATACAAGTATAAATTATAGGCACATAATATCATATAAATATATGAATTCATGTTAATACAATGAATCAATGTAGAATCATAGATACTAGCATATTAATGTAATAATGTGTAATATCAACTAAAATTGATGTGTCTTTTAAAATTACTATTGGATCAAAAGTCAATAATAGATCAAATGGTGATTTTAAAAGACACATCAATTTTAGTTGGACACTTGGACACAACATAAGATACACATAAGGATTGACATGTATGATATATTGATATATAATTACTGAATTTACTCTAATAATTATTATTAATAATTTTTTTAAAAAATTATAAATTATAAATTTCGTTATTAATTAGTTATTATTTATTAATTACCGTTAATTGTTTTTGATTAAATTCCAGCCGTTGGATGGAGAATGAGGATTTATATGGTGTCTCGCACCCACGCACGTTCTTCTGATACAACGACTAGGATTCAATCATCAAATATAAACTTTTACCTTTGGAACTTGAGCTGCCATGAAAATGACAGCCTGACACGCACATTACCGAGGAAATGCTCTCAATGTAACATGTGGACCGTTCGATTTTTTTGGGAACGATCATAACCGTTGATTTCAATAAATGGGTTACAGCTGTAACGCACACGCCACACGAAAATTTATCTGGTGTGCTTTTGTTCCGTGAGATCACTTTCCTTGAAAGAATCAAATGACTAAAGTTAAATTCATAAATAAGAGATTATATCTAACGGTCAGGATCCAACAAATCATTAATTTCAGATACATACGGACGTAGGGGAATTTTTTCGGAAGAAATATCACTATCCTTCAGCGTAATGTGGACCGTCCGATTCTTTCCCAAACCAATCCTAGCCGTTGGTTTAACGAAGACCAAACAAAGTGGGAGAAATGTTGTAGCATACAGTTGGATCAAACAATAAAAAACAAACTACACACATCATGGTGTCTCTTTTTCTGTAACAACATTGAGATCAATTTTTAGTCGAAAAATAAATCTAAGGACTAGGAACTTTAGTTTCAAAAACTTATAGAGCTAACACTCACTATGTAGAAATGGTATAGAGATACAACCAACACAAACATACTAAATATTATTTCAAAGTCTGAACAAAATCGTGTATCGTGATATTGATTCCCAAAAACCATACCGATTACCACAACTTTAGTCACATTGGTTTCAAACTTATCACAGAAACACCTGAATGAAACCACAAGGCCAATTTTAATCGCCTAATTCGTATTCTCCATTCCAAATTCAGGATACAAAAAGAGTACAGGTCCTTCAACTTCCAAGGCATACAAGGCATACCACACGCCTTCGTCTTACCTTTCCACTTCACAAACCCATCCAGGGAACCATCCCGCAACACTCCAAGCCTTACGAGCCGACGCCGAGCCAAAAAACAAAAAAAAAAAAAAAAAAAAAAAAAAAACAGTGCTCGATAAAGGACAATCAGGCATCGATTTTTACCGTGAGCTCGAGCCGAGCCTCGCCAGTATTAACAAAATGTACATTCATGGCGAAGACGAGCAAAAAGAGCCCTCAGCTTTTCAAAAAACACTAGATAACGTCACAGAGCTCGAAGCACACACAAAAAAAAATAAACTCGAGATCGATGAAACTGTTGAAAATAGAAGCCGGAGCATCGCACAGGGACGAAAGTAACTCACACAAAAGAAGCTAGGAATCGAATTTAACAAAGCACAATAAAAGTGGCCCATATATCGAATTCAAAAAAAAAAAAAAAATGATGTGATATCTTCAAACATAAAAATACATAATAATACAAAAAAAATAATAAAAATATCAACGAGTAAGAATAACAAAAAAAAAAAAAATAAAATATACAATTGACCAAAATAGAGAAAAATATATACACAAACCAATAAAAACCATATAATATCAACTTCCTCTACGGCAACTACTTAAACGCAATAATTAAAGAACAGTATTTTAAGGCAGAAAAAATTAATCTAACAGAAATAAATATCAAAACACAATAACATATGGCAAGAGAAACAAATAAACGGTAAAAAAATAGATATAAACATAAAAATTATAAATTACAAACAATTTGGCACCTAAACAACTCGTGTAAGATATACAGGAAAAAATAAAGATAGAATAAAAAAACAAAAAAAAAAAAAAAAAAAAAAAAAATAGAATATAGAATAACAAAATAAAAATCAAAAACATAAAAAACTACAAAAAAAAAACAAAAAAACAGAATAGACGCATCAAAGTGAAATAACTCGACAAATACATATAAAAAAAAAGAGGAGGACAGATTCAAAAGGATTAAAGATACAGAAGGCACAAGGAAAAATATTACAACAAAAAAACAAACAAAGTTACAGAAACAGAAAGAAAGAAGAGCAATATAAGGAATGGGTAATACTGCCGATGAAGAAAAAATACTTTTGCACAAAAAACAACTACAGCACATAAACTTGGGCGCCCAACTCAATAATAATATATAGACAAGAAATTTGCAAGCAAATCAGAGACCGAAAAAATTCAAGCACTCAGAACATACAGATACACACTGTGAGCAACTCGCTATTAAAAAAAAAAAAACTATCCACTAAAAAAACTATTAGGAAAACAAAGCGAACAGGAGCAATAATACACATCAAAAAAATCTCCACTTTCTCATAACATAAAAAATCGCAAAAAAATAACCTCGTTTACGAACGAAAAATCCAACACCATTTATGAAAAGAGACAGACAGAGAGAAAATACATTAGAGAAAAAAAAAAAAATATCACAAATCTGGAACTTGAGTAGAAAATAGAATAAAAAAAATAGATCACAAAAACCATTCCGCAAATGAACAAAATTAACTACGAAGATAGTAGAGAGATCATCTGTAAGATTACGAATAAAAAAAAAAAAAAAAATATAATCAGACATGAGACATATAGACAAACTATTAATAAACAATAACAAAATCAAAAAAAAAATAAGAAAAAGACAGAATTCAATTGCAAGTAACAGGATTGCAGAAACCATATAATGCGAATGACAATTAAAAAATGAAAATACGGATGGAAAAAAAGAGGGAGCATTTCTGAAATGAGAATATAGAAAATAACGTACTGTAGAACAAAACAAAAATAAAAGAAAACAAATAGTTGAAGATATAACGAAAAGGATAATTAGCTCTGCAAATATAGAGATAGATATGAAAACTTAACTATCAACAAACGGAAAAAATGAAGAGAAAAAAAAAAACAAAAAAAAAAAAAAAAAAAAAAAAAAAAAAAAAAAAAAAAAACAAAAAAAAAAAAAAAAAAAAACAAAAAAAAAAAAAAAAAACAAAAAAAAAAAAAAAAAAAACAAAAACAAAAAACAAAAAAAAACAAACAAAAACCAAAAAAAAAAAAAAAAAAAAAAAAAAAAAAAAAAAAAACAAACACATAAAACATCTAGTGAAAGTCATAGACAAAAAGCAATCAAAAAAAAACGAGAAACACTCGACCGATAAACATAAACATAATCCACCAATCCATTCAGATATATCGTCATCTCTAATAGTGGAAGAACGAGCAACTACAAAAAACATATATTCATTCCAATATAGATATAGCAAAAAAATTTAGCGACGAGTGAAAAAGTTAACATCGTATCCTTTGGTGCTATGAATGGAGAGAATTGGAAAATAGAAAAAAAAAAAAAAGACACAGAAAATGCATACAGAAAAATTTGGAAAAACAAGGCAATATGCAATGTACAAAGGCAAGATAAGAAAATACAGAGAAATGTTAACAAATATCCACAAACGGTAAATGAGAGATAAATAGGTATCGCAAAAATGAAACATCATACAAACAAAGGTAAATCAAAGGGAACCAGATATAACAACTAAATAATACAAAATCTTGCAAAAAAGAGATAAAATACAAAAACAATAAAAATAAATTAAACAAAAAAAATCAACATACTAGATATATCACATAGATATAGATATATATATATATATATTATCCTATTCGCCAGAGGACCCACCAGAAATGAGGAGATATATTAATAATAATTGCACAGACATAGAAAATCAAAAAGAAATATAAATGACTAAGATTATATAAAAAAAAATATATATAGATTATTATAATATTAAAGTTAATAATAATAAAAAAATTAAAAATAATAATTATTAAAATAAAAAAAATTAATCATATATAATACAAAAAAACGAAATTTAATAAAAAAAAAAATAAAAAAAAAAATAATATAAATAAAATAAATCTAAAATAAAAAATACATATAATATATTAACAAATATATGATCCAAAATATATATAATGAACAAACAAAAATATCACAAATAAAATATAACAAAAAAAAAAAAAAAAATACAAAAAATAAAATATCATTTAAAAAAAACATATAAATTATTTACAAAGATATATTATTATATATATATAAAAAAATATAATATCAAAATAAAAATAAATTTCAAGATATATGCGAAAATATAGATATAAATAGACTACTAGTAACAAGAAATAACAAAAAAAAAAAAAAAAAAAAACAAAACAAAAAAAAACAAAAAAAAAAAAAAAAAAGCAAAAAAAAAAAAAAAAAAAACACAAAAAAAAAACAAAACAAAAAAAACGAAGAACGACACGGTTTCAGATATTCAATGAGTGCGAAGGAAATTATGAAACACCGCTGTCACCAATGCGCAAACCCAAAATGCCAACTCAAACACAAAATATAGGGCGTTTCACATGTGTTTGTCCCGGCGGTTACGATGATGATGCGAAGCCCGATGGATGCCGTTCTCTTTGTCACGTCGTATTGCCTGGGTAAGTTATGAATCGTATATATTTTAAGTAGTTTTTCTTTTTTCTTTTTCTTTTTAATTTTTTAGAAAATAAAAAACATGCTAAACAACACTTTGTCTAAATTTTCTCTCTCGATATCCAACAATGTTCTCCATTATTTGCCTTTGGGAAATTTCACTTACACACTACTTCTGGCCTGGCCTTCTGTTCGATTTAATAGAGTATAATTCTGTCACTTTATTTTTTTTTTTATGTTCATTCAAATTGATTAACTTTTAAACATTTTATTAGATTTGGGTGATGATTATTATTATTTTAATATATGTTTTTAAATGCTATTCATTTTAGGTGGACACATAAGCATGAGGCTATTGCTTATATAATTACTCGACTTTAACAAAGGCTTTCTTCCACTTATGCACAAGAAAGAATAAAAAGTTCTATTAAAAATCAAATTCAAATGTCAATTTGGCCATGTTTTGAAGGTAAATAATAAATAAAGGTAGGATAAAATGATATTCTGGCTTCTTCTCAATTACAACGGGAAAATTAGGTTTTGCAAGGAAAGTTATTCAACTGGTTCAAATCATTATATATTTTTTATATAAAATTTGTGGCTTGTTTGGTCAATTTTTTTTTAAAAATTTTTTTTCTTTCTCAATTACAACATTTAATAACAACGTTACAATACAAATATTGCAAAGTCTTTTTCCTTTATTCACATCAAAAGATTTTTTTTTTTAATAACTAAAAACCCCACAACACATTATCCAACATTCACGTTATCTTTTAACACGAACATGCATATTTCTCCTTAACATTTGATCCTCTTTTTAACCAGTCGTTCATTTTAGTATAACTCTTTAGGTTTTTGTCATTTTCACTCGCTTACTTTCTTCGTTACTTTCTCATCGGTTTCTAATCAAAGCCATTTTGGAATATCGTTAGTATATAAATTATAAAGAAAAAGTTTTAAAAACATTTTTCATGGGTGTGGCTATATGTGACCATGATGTCGATAGAATTTTTAAATGAGAATATGAAAAAATAAAGAGAAGATGTATAGCATTTTTAAATTTGTACGTTTCACCTTCAGGTTGCGGTCCATTCCTCTTCAGATAGCCACCCGAAGCCGTTTCAAAAGAAAATATTTATTTTCTTTTTGGTCCTTTTTTCATTCTCATTTTCAAATTATTATTAGTTCTATAGGTTCATGTGTAGTCCCAATAACCCATTCTAATTTTATTTTAAAAGTTAAAAAAAAATGGTAGAAAAAACAGAAAGATATGAGCATTCCACTTAGATCCTTTTTTTTTTTTTTCTTATCTTACCTCCACTTTAAATATGGAGAACTCTCTAAAAGGATAAGTTTTATTCGACAACAATTTTTAAACCCTAGCCTATAACAAACTTACGAACTACCTTTGACAAACAAAACACAACGAATTCTGAAAAAATCTAAGCCATCAAGTTGTACGCCCATCGGGTCACTGGTGCGATTGACCTTCACCACCTTGGCATTTTTATTTTATTTTTGGAGTCCTGGACTTTTCAGTCGCGTCTTCGCCAACTCTCGAGTTTTTGTATACTTATAACCAAAAAAAAGACTCGGGAGTTTTTGTCGTGCATCCTGATCGATCTAGTCGAAGCTACAGTACCGGGTCTTCGGCGGCTGAAATCCCCTTCTTTTTTTTTTTTTCTCCTGAAATTCTAATGCTTAAATTCGCTCCAATTTGACCCACCCTCGGCTTAAGTTTCCATTCTCTTTTCTTTTCTTTTTTTTTTTTCAGCTACTTTTTTGCTTTTGTATAATTTTTAAGGCCTTAGTTGACTTCACTGTTTTTGTTAAAAAAAAAAATTCACTAAAATGTGATGGATTCTCTAATTGAGATGTTTAGAGTAATTGCTATAAACTTATTTTTATCATGCCTTATATTACAATGCTCCGTGGACAGTGTAACTAACCCTTCGATCTGTACTTGTTAAAAATTTAAAAGTTGGTTGAACCTTGCCACGTTTCATTGTAGGATTCTATGTAATACACAATGTAGTTATAGCATTACTAACGTTGTTGATTCTTTGTGGGTACAAAGACGGATTGATTTCCGGGTCCATGCTTGTTTTAACGCTGTAGGTATTAGCATTAGGCCTCTCAGTATTGGTTC
>FXXK01001016.1:64344-74383 GCA_900184695.1 Betula pendula
AAAAAGAGAGAGACTTACCCTCGATTTTTTATTTTTTTTTATTTTCCATTATATATATATATATATATAATATATAGAGTGAGTCCGTGGGGTCACTTGGGAGTCACATTGGTCACAAGGTGACCCATAACTGGGTCACATCGTGACCTATAACTAGGTCACATCCATGACCCACGACTAGACCACTGCCGTGCTTCACAAGGTGGACCACATTTGGGTCACGGTGTGACCCCATATTGGGTCACGACAAGACCACGCAAAGTTTGGTGATGACCGACTCATGGCAAGTCTGGTGGTGATCCGCTGTAGGTTGGTGACCCACATTTGGATCATAAAATACCCAAACATGCATCACTCGCAACCCACGCTTGGTCACATCGTGGATCACGACGTGACCCACGACGAGGTCTGGTGACTAAGAGAATATGTATGGAAAAGAAAGACGACGACGAGGAACACCAATTGACTTAAAACCATTTGAAAAGAAATAGAACCAGTCGACTCTGTTGGATTCCTCATTCTTTCAAGTCGTTCTTGATGGCTGCAAAACACAATTTGCCTACTTGATCAGTCACGTCATGGTCATAGGTCATGGTCATCTCTTTTTCAAGTCAACAGCAAGACCCAAATCCTGATCCACAAGTGGTAAGTTTATCCCACAATTATCATGCGACAGTCCCAATCAATTCTCTAATTTTTTTTATTTTTTTTTTAACAAAGGTTATGGATAACAAAAGTTTATGAGACTGTCACATCAGCATTATGAGATAAAAATTTGATTTCTAGCATTGCCTTTTTTAATGTTCAAGTAAAAAGCATTAGATAAAGAATAAAAATCACACATAATACTTGTGATTTGTTCTACGCTCGTACCACTTCAGTGGTGTTGTATTAATTATTTATAGAAGTTAAACAAAAGGAGGAGTCAGAGGTTTGTTACAACTTACAAGAGAAAGACTACATACAATCAGGAAGTCAAATATTTGAAAAGGATAGCAATGTGATAACCACATCACTTATCCATATCATCGTTTTACTTGTGCTTTGAACATTTAATCCTCTTGTGATAGAACTTGTGCTTCAACACACCCCCCCCCCCACAAGGTCAATGGGGGAGATCGCACGTGGAGCTTGTAACAAAATCTTGAAATCGAGTAGAAACATTTAGGTTAGTTAAAACATCCGCCAGTTGAATCTTAACTAGGACTAAAAAGAATCTGAAGAGATTTATCCGCAACATGATCACGAACAAAATGGAAATCAATTTCCACATGCTTTGTTTGTATATTGGCATGAAAGACCGGGTTGACAGGAAGATACGTTGCACCAATGTTATCACACCATAGCTTTGGTGGAGAAACCAAAGAAAGACCAAGATCCCGGAGAAGAGCTTTAATCCATAAGAGTTCGGCAGCGGTGTTAGCCACAAATTTGTATTCCGCTTCAATGCTTGAGCGTGAGACCGTTGGTTGTTTTCTGGAACTCCAGGAAATCAAAGTAGACCCAAGAAATACGCAATAAGCACTGGTAGATTTGCGATCATCCGGACAACCCGCCCAATCGGCATCCAAAAAATCTTCAAGCTGAGAGGAACTTGTGCGGGTGAGAAGTAGGCCGTGAGTGACAGTGTGTTTAAGATACCGAAGAATTCTTTTAACAGCTTGCCAATGAACCTTGGTTGGTCGATGCATAAATTGACAGACCCAATTAACAGCAAACGCCACATCTGGGTGTGTGAGGGAGAGATACTGTAGGGATCCCATTGTGCAACGACATAAAGATGGATCATCCATAGGATCACCAACAAAAGCCGACAGAGAGCTAGAAGATGACATAGGTGAGGTAATCGGTTTTGCCTCCATCATATTTGTTCTTTTCAGTAAGTCAAGTATGTATCGACGCCGAGAAAGAATTAGCCCAGATTTTAAATGGAGAACCTCAACACCAAGAAAAAAATTTATATCTTTAAGAACCTTAACAGCGAATGCCAAATTGAGGTGATGAATTAGCTCATCAATAGCAGAAGCAACAGAAGCTGTGATAATAATATCATCAACATAAATTAAAATGAACATGGTAACCGAAGCTGATTTAAAAATAAATAATGAAGAATCAGCTTTGGAACCAACAAAGCCAAGTTCAATCAACTTGCTATTGAGGCGCAAAAACCAGGCGCGAGGAGACTATTTTAACCCATAAAGAGCCTTGTGCAATTTGCATATATGATGAGGCAAACAGGGATGAGAAAAACTAGGGGTTTGGCTCATGTATACTTCTTCAGAGAGAAAACCATGGAGAAAAGCATTATGAATATCAATTTGCTTAATAGACCATCCAACAGAATATGCTACGGAGAGGACAATCCGAATTGTTGTTGGTTTCACCACTGGACTAAATGTTTCTCCATAGTCAAAACCAGCTTGTTGATGATAGCCCTTGGCAATGAGTCATGCCTTTTGTCATTCTATCGTCCCATCAGCCTTACGTTTGAGTTTGAAAACCCATTTATAGTCGACCAAATTGTTGGCAGTGGATGGTGGAACAAGGGACCATGTTTGGTTTTGAAGAAGAGAATTAAATTCAAGCTGCATGGCATTGCGCCATTCAAGAACTTTGTTAGCTATGGAGAAACATGTAGGTTCAACCAAGGCAGCATCTGTCATGGCAAGTAAAGCCCGTGCAAGAGGATACTTGACCGTTCCATCATGGAACTTGTTGGGTTTATTGATTTGATTCTGAGACTGTGTGACCATTCGGTGAGTCCGTGTAGAAGTTGAAATTGAAGAATCAATTTCAATGCTAGGAGAACCTGCACATGTTTGAGAAGAAACATCATGTGTGACAGAAAAATCATAATTGTTATTATTCACAATAGGATTTGCAGCATGTGAGAAAAGAGGGACCACTTGAGAGGGGACCACTTGAGTGGGAACCACGTGAGATGGAGGAGCACTTGAGAGAGGAGTAGCACCACATGTGGGCTGGATGGGCAGCAAGAGAGATGCATGGGGTATGACCGAAGGGTAGGAGCTGGATGTGGGAGATGCAAATGTTGACAAATAGGGAAATACGGTCTCATGAAACACCACGTCTCTTGAAACAAAAAATTTGTTAGACTCCCGATGATAGCACTGATACCCCTTGTGATGAGAGCTATAGCCCATAAAAATACATGCCTTGGACTGAAACTCAAACTTATGAGTGTTGTATAGTCTGAGATTTGGAAAACACTGACACCCGAAAATTTTTAGAAATCAAATAATCGGGGGATTTAGCAAACATTTTTTGAAAAGGAGAGATATTTTGCAAAATGGGCATTGGCAACCGATTAATAAGGTAGCATGATGTTTGACATGCCTCATCCCAAAAATGCTTAGGAACACCACTTCAACAAGGAGGCAAGAGTTGTATCAATAATGATGGACGATGTTTAGTTTTTCTCTCTCTTTTAGAGAGAGAGTCTCCAACTTCTCTCTAGGGAGTAAGGGTTTTCCACCTCCTTTGTGAGGCTTTTTCCGGTTGCTCGTGGTGCTTTGAAGGGAGGAGGGATGGTTCCTCATCTCTCCCTCCTCCCTTCTCCTCCGTTCGTTCTGTTTTTTCATTTGTTCTTGTTCTTTTTCGCTTTTTTTGTTGGTTTCTTTCCTCTTTCTGCAGCCGATCCCCTCCACTGCACAGTGAGCATTGTCAGCCATCTCCACCGCGCCATCCACCTCCTCCACCACACCATCCACTGCGTTACTGACCGGATTTGTCCTAGTTCGAAGATGAGTTTTTTCAAAGCTCAATCTACCTTTCTCTGCCAGACCCAGCATGCCACGCGCTAGTCCACAATGTGTTATACAAATATTTACCTAAATAAATAAGCGAATAAATGCACGTTTTACTCGCAAGTGCACAAGATCAAAACGATAGTATAGACGGCAAATACGAGATCATTCCCACGAGGATTGGTAAAATATGTTTAAAAATTAATTCCTAAGAAAATATTTTGAATGGAACGAGATAAAAGATAGAATTGAAATAATAAGATAAAAGGGTAGGGCATCGATATCCACCGCTAATCATACTCAATTAAGAACATAATATGCACAATGCTACAATCATATCAAGATACTCACTGTTTGTCAGCCTAAGGGCATGGTATCTACTCCAAAAGTCATTGATTCCCCTAAACAACTAATTAGGCATGGTATCTACTCTAATTTTTTTCTTTCTCAAAGGATTTAGCATGGTATCTATTAAGTTATTTTTTAAGAAAGTATAAATCTATGAAAATCGACAAACACACTAAAACTTAGAACATGGTATCTATTCCAATCTTTCATGTTAATTACCCCAAGAACCTGCAACGGTTCTTTCGTCACTCTACTAAGCAGGACTCGGTCATTCGAATTGACCTAGATAACAATCTACACATGTAATATGCATAAGATGATCAAACCCATACATAACCCATATGAAGAACGAACAAAAATCCGAGATAAATCAATTAAGCATCAAAACATGAATTGTAGCAAAACAAATTGAAACCTTAAAGAGACATGATTAGGGCTTTAACCGAGCCCTAACTAAAGTATTAGCTACACATAATTCGGATGAAAATCATCCCCATAAGAAAATAACAAAGAAAAACTAAAAAGAAAGAAAGAACTAAGAAAAACCCTTCTTTGAAGCCTTTGATTCTTCTCCTCAAGCTTGTATGTTTGTTTTGGAGGACTTAGAGTAGTATTTATAGAGTTTAGGAACAACCCTAGTCAATTTCGTACACCTTAGAAAGTCCAAAATCGAGTTGGAGTAGGTTTAGGATCTTTTCAAATCGGGTCTGCCGATGTTACTGTTCACCGTGCAAAGTTGCTCGAGCCACCCTAATAAGTCACTCGAGCGAACCTTATCTGCTTCAGATTTTGCTTAATGATTTGTTCCACTCTGAGTCCTCTTTCCAATGCCCTTGACCTTGCCTTAATCTGAATTTTGAGCTAAGAGTTATGGCCAAAATAGTGCACAAGGGTCAAATGCTCAACAGTTTTGTAATGGTTAATATGTTTTAAGCCCGAGATGATAGAATTGACTTATTTTCTTCCAAAACCTACAAAATACAAGAAAAACACAAAAATAAGACAAAACATCATATTATAATGAAACTAAGGGATTACCATATGTGAATTAAAGGGCTTGAATGTGTAATATTCAGCACTTATCACAATGTTCATCGGCGCCGTCTGCTTCTGTTGCCACCAGCCGCTCCTCATTCTGACGGCCACACGCTGGCGCATGGATCTCACGTGCCGGCGAGTGGATCTCACTCGCCGGCGCGTGGATGTCACGCACCTGCCAGTGAGCTCCCATCGCCGCCCCCCCGCGATTGTTACTGTTTGCTGGATTTTTTGCTACTTTTTTGTATTTTTTCTTGTAATTTTGTTGTTGTTTGTATTGAGTTATTGTCTCCCTAATTTGTTGTTGTTAGATCTTGTTTTGGAGACTTTTGATCCGTTATTTGTGTTAGTCCCTCTCTCTATTTCAGTCCCTGATTTGGACTTGAACAGTGCATTCGCTGCATCAATCTCCTTCTAGTGGCTGTTGCAGTTGCTTAGCGAAAGTTCAGATAGGCTTGCCTTAATCTGTGCCCCTTTTGTTTCTGTAACCACTTTATGCGGCCCCTTGAGAGGACCGGGTCACTTGTTTGACCCATTTCCTGCTTTGTGTTTTTATTTCTGCACTGTTTTTGTTCTGTTTAGGTCTATTGTTGGGGAACCCATCCCTTTTTCGATTTTTTGATTCCCCACTCTCTCTTCCTTTCGTATCAAGAGTGGTAAAGATCCTCCCCATGTTAACCCTTTTCGAGTAGAGCCTAGACGTCTGCTTAAGCGGACGTCTAGCGTCCGCATGGCCCCCTCACAAAAGTGAGGGCATGCGAAGGATGAAAAAAAAAAAATTTGTTAAAGAAACGGATGCTACACGTCCATCAAAGACGGACGTGTAGCATGACTCAACCCTTTCCCTTATTCAATTAGAAAAAAAAAAAAAAAAAAAAAAAAAAAAAAAAAAAAGATGACGATGTTTTCTCTCAACACAACCTTGCTGTTGATGAGTATGAGGACAGGAGAGACGATGGACAATACCAACTGATGTAAAAAATTTATTGAGTGTTTGATATTCACCCCCCTAATCCGTTTGAACAGTTTTAATTTTAGAATTAAACAAACGTTCTACCATGATCTGAAATTGAAGAAGAATATTCATGACATCATACATATGTTGGATGGGAAATAACCAGATGAATCAACTAAAAGCATCAATAAAAGAAACATAATATTTATTGCCATGAATAGAAACAACTGGGGAAGGACCCTAAACATCCGAAAAGATTAGTTTTAAGTGATTACAAATAACAGAACTAGAATAAAAAAAAGTTGCCGATGTCCTTTAGCAAGCTGACATGTAGAGCAAGGAATGCAAGCTTTATTTGCTGAAACAGGAAGACAGAATTTAGAGACAACATGCTGGACGGTACGAAGGGCTAGGTGACCCAAATGCTTGTGCCAATGATTGGCAGATGTGCCCACACCAGCAAAAGCGTGCTTTATTGGAAACAAAGTAGACGTGTGATGAAGTTGGTAGAGTCCATCTTTAAGTGGGCCTTGATGAAGAGGAATCCAGGATTGGCAGTCCTTGATCACAAAATGTTGGAATGAAATTCAAAGAAAACAAACCTGAGCCATTTCCAACACGTATTTTGTTCGCACCATTATACTCCTCAGACACCAGATTGAGGTTCGTCATCTCATTTGTGAGATGGTGGGTAGCACCGGCATCCGGATACCAGTTTTCATCGATTGGCAACGTAAGGCAGTGTGTCCTTGTTTGCCACATACCTGACAGGTGGGGCGATGTTGAGAGGAGGAACTGTTGGGAAAATAAGTTTGTCGACCACCACGGCAACTTAATTGGGGTCCACGGCCCTGATTACCTCCACGGCCACCATAAGGATTCCCACGACCTCGAAAGCCTCGGGCATGACCTTCTTGGGAATGTGCAGAGAAATTGGCGGACGGCTAAGATAATTCAGCAATGGGTAGGTGCTGTTAAAGCCGCATCTCATGAGCGAGCATGTGGCCATAAATTTCATCCAGTGAGAGAGGATCAACCCGAGTGGTAACAGACATGACAAAAGGATCATACTCAAACCCCAAACCAGCAAGAAGATACAACACTATCTCAAAATCATTGAGGGGTTGACCTATCGCAGCCATGGTGTCACTCATGTGCTTCATTCTTTGAAAATAATCAGTAACAGAGGAGTTACCTTTCTTGGAAGTAGCATGCTGGTAATGGACTTGCATTGTTTAGGCTCGGAATTGAGACGTGAACATCGTCTCCAAAGTGGTCCAAAGATCGTGAGACGTAAGACACCCCACAACATGGGTGACCAAGTGGTCTGATAAGGTGGAAATTAGAACACTAAGAATAAGCTGATCCCGTTGGTACCAGGTAGTATGAAGTGGATTGACAACCATGGTAGGCTCACCATCAACAGTGATGGGGTTTTGAATCGTCTTAGGTGGAGTAGGGGACAAGTGATGTGACTTTTTACAGATCAATTATAAAAGACCACTCGCAATAGGACAAATCCTTATAGGACAAGGCTATCTAGAGGGTGTCTAACCTCAAGGACTGTTTGGTTGGATGTTCATCAAGTACTCATAATCAAATCTAAACTAACTAAAAAAAAAAAGATAATTGGTTTTTGTTTCGGAAATGACAAGAAGCATAAACAAATATTGAAATCAAATGATAGAAGCATAGGGATATGACTTCATCACAAACCTTGTACCAATGGCAGATTGTATTCACATGGGATTCTCACTAAATACGTGATATGATGCGCATAATGGGTGTCAACCATATGACAACATCGTCAAGAAAATACTTTAGTTAGAAGGTGATGATAACCCATCTTCGATTGGCATAGATCGTCCTCCTAACACTAGTTGTGGTACGATTCGTCTTCCCTAGGTATAGCCTATAAAACCTTCGAATGAACATATACATTATCAAGAAATGAGTATAACCTATCTTTGGTTGGCATAATCCGTCTACCTACATTACACTAATCTAAGATGTAGTATGAATCATCTTCCCTAGGCATGGCCTATCTAATCTCTTGATTTTATATTAAAAAGCATCATTGCATAGCTATCATTCCTATAATCATAGAAAACAAGAATGTTAATTTCATTCAAGACAAATAAACTACTTATAGACAAGATAGAGTTTTCATCAAGACCAAGTATGAACATTGAATTGATTACAAAGGTTTTGTAAAACTCTAAACTATGCAATCATCATTCACATATTGAAAATCCCAAAACGAAATATAATCAAACCATGGACTTGGAAAGGGCTACATCAATCCCTATAAAGAGTTTAGTTACTCATGGAGGATATGAAATTCTCTATTGATGAAAAGAAATCCATTCCTTGAGTGTTGTGAGCTGTTGGACAAAATTCCCCAGAATCAAGAACCCTAATTCATGCTTGGTAATCAGAAAATTGACCTCTTGGATCATACATTCAGCTCCTATTTGAATTCCTCATTGAATCCTTAAAAATCACATCAATCCCTTAGTTTAAGGGATTGAGTCCTCCCCCAATCCCTCATTGCAGGGATATGAAGTCAAAACCACTATTAGAGGGATCTCAGAGGTGAATCTTGCACTGACTCAAGTTAGATAGGCTTGAGCCATTTTGTCTTTGTCATCACACTTTGAAGTGTTTTAAGCCCAAAATTCATGATTTATAACTCGTATTTTCAACCTTAGGATATAAAACACTAAAAACATAAAAACACAACAAAACGTTATACTACAAAACAAACTAAGGGTTAACAAATGCGAGTTAAGGGGCCTTGAATGCATAACATTCAAGGCTTATCACACCCCAAACTTACATATTGCTAGTTCCTTAGCAATCACAAAACTGAAAATAAAATTACAACAACATATAAACAACTACTCTACCTCCTTTGTCGTAGGAAACACAGTTGCATTTGGCACATGCAACAAGCTTTTAAACCCATAGTATCCCTAGTGGACGAGTGAAGTCTCTTGATGGTTTAAAAAAAATGTTACCCACAAACATCATGCAAAATCATGTTTTTCAAAAGAAAGGAGTGTCACAAAGACAATGATTATCATTCATGAGCAAGCTTAAAAATTTAAACACCATCTTCAACATTGATTAAGACTTCCAAAGTCTACTTACTTACAAATGACTAGCTGAGGATACCACAAGTTCAACTTCGTGTAAAGTGAACTAACACATAACTATGAGGCTTCCAATTAATTCCAATGTGAATGATTCAACACTTCAAAATTTATTAGGATCTTCATCGGATAAGACAACCAAGGCATAAGGAAAAAAATTCATTTATTTTTCTTTTTAACAGGCTGTGCAATGTTAGCTTCTTTAAGCTTTCTAATTGACCCATGTATTGAGTGTTAGGTCAATGACTCCCAAACCAGATGGCTTTAAGGCACTAGGTGTGAAAACCCTTCAGGCTTAATAACTCGAGTCAACAAGGCTACGAAACTAACTAGCCAAATAATATTTTTCTTTTTGTGTGTAGCTGTGCAATGCTTAGTTCCCTTAAGCTCTCTAATTGATCAATGTATCGAGTGTCAGGCCAATGACTCCCAAACCAGATGGCTCTAGGGTATTAGATGTAAAACATCCCTAAGGCTTATTAACTCCAGTAAAAAAGGCTACGAAACCAAACTAGCCACATCAATTATATTTATTTATTTTTATTTTATTTTTATCAAATACCTTGCCAAGGTTGTTCATCCAACAAGTCACCCAATTCCTCTAAAAACATTGAAAACACACACAACTGATCCCGTATGTTATACCCCACAAACTATGTGCTAGTGTGCTTGTAACAGATCAAATTGACACAAGTGACACCTCATAGGTCAAAAGCAAGTAAGAAGACTTAGATTCCTAGTCATATGATCATGTGTTCAAAATTTTAAATTTGCCA
>FXXK01001016.1:83688-95644 GCA_900184695.1 Betula pendula
TGCATTACTATTATAGCTCAAGCAGTAAACGAAACACCCATTTCCACAGAAGACTGTCTCATTTTGTCTTCAGAATTTGAGTTTGTTTTTTTTTTTTTGCCTTTCTTTCTTTCCTTTTGGAGTCTTCATTTTGTTTTTCTTTAATCACTTTAGTGAAATGAGAAAGAGATAAAGTATAATATGAAAGGGAAAAGAAATAGCTGAAAATAGAATGAATTAGAGAGTTTTCAGAGAGGAGAGAAAAAAAAAATACTTTCCTAAGATTAAAAAAAGGATGCAGGCTTTAGGTGCTGTAAAATATTTTACAGCAATTTATGCCTGTATTAATCCAAGGGTATGAAATTAAATCGAAACACCTTGGTTAACTACCTGCTACCCATAAAATTAAATTGAAACCCTTGGGATTAACTACAACATTAGATGCTTAAAAAATTACACGCATCTAAGCCTCATCCATTTTTTAATCTAGGAATTTATTTTTTTTTCTACAAATTAACTACATAATTTATGATGGGATGCAAGACCTCTATATTCCTTCTCTATTTTTTTATTAATTTTTTTTTTTAAAATCAATCAAGGGTCCACCTCTTTTCTCTTCCACGAATCCATCCCTCAGGTCCTCTCCAAAATTTTGATACGATTAACCGGGTTGGGTTAACCAAAATTTAAAAAAAAAAAAATCGATGAAAGGTTGCGTATAGATAATTTTCAAGTACTCTCCCCCCCCCCCCCCAAAAAAAAAAAAAAACATTTCCCCAAAATCTCCCATACTCCCCACCCACCAGTGGGCCAACCGTACCCCTCAGTGTGCCGCGACCACCGCCACCTCCGACGTCCGCCATCATCACCACCTCCACCTCCGATTTTCCCATCAGGAGAACCCATAAAAATTCCCCCCCCACCGTGCGTCACGCCCATTGTCAGCCCTAAGAACGTTCTACTCCATCGTTAGCTCGCCACGCGACCGCCACCTCCGACGTTAGCGTCCACCGTGTGTCCGCCCATCTGTATACTCTTTCGTTTTTTCTCTCTTTCTCCTTATTATGTAACGCCAAGATTTTAATTAAGGATTAAAAATACACCTTAAAAAGTCAAGGGTAAAAAGGTAATTAAAAGTAAACACTTCGAAAATGGCTAAAACAAAAACATAAAAATAAAATTTGGTCTGGGTCGTCCGGACGGTTTCATCTAAAAAACGTTGATCGTCCGCAGCATCGGCCAGCAAGCGGTCCGGACGATTCGGATGCTACTGTTCAGTTCAGTAGCGACCGTCCGGAGGTCGTCGCGCACCATGTCCGACGGGGGGGGTTGTGATCCTAAATGGATTCGTCCGCAGCAGCGGGTGATAGGGGTTTCGGGACGGTTTCATGGCTACTTTGGGTTCAGGGTCAGTAGCGGCGCTGGAAAGAGGAGGTGTGCCGCAATGGCAATGGGGGAGGGATTGAGTTCTCCACCGCACCGTCAATAGAGAAAATTGTTCAGGCAAGGGAGGGCAATGGCACTATTTGACACGCGACTTCACAAGAATGTGCCCACCTTCAGTTCTTCGTCACCATGGATCGAGCAGAAACTGTGGATCCCAATCCAGAGAGAGATTGTTTGAATTAGAGTTGCGGGCAGGACGCTCCTACACCTGTGGCCTCCACAATTCTTCTTCCGCCCAAGGGCTTACCAGGTACAATTTCTCCTCATTTTGTTGTTTTGAACATCTACAGTTCGGAGAGGTTGATCCGAACGGCCATTTTTGAGAACTTTAAGGCACATGGTGGCAATCCAGCATGGGCACACTCTTACAATGGTGCTCCCACAAGGAAGGGGTCTGGCCACATTTTTTCAGAACCAGGTTGGAAATGGGTCAAACAGCTCGCCGTCTGCTTGAAGCTTGTTTTTCCCACTGTAGCATGTGCTTACCCTGCCTCGGGCATTACTCACACTCTCCCAAGGAGGCCTGGATGGCAATGTCATAGCGCTCGATTACCACTATAAGCTTCCTTCCGCAAGTGAAACAAGAAAAAAACACCATTCTCTTGTTTTTCACCTTTCCTCACAGCACTGTTCCCCAGAAGAACAACTCACACCTTTCTTCTTGCAGAACATTTATTATGGTGGTTGGCATATAGACTAGTAACTGACAAGGATACAGGACCCATCATGGCAGGTTGCAGTTCTGGACGACCCTGTGACGGAGGTGGCACTTCGAGTCAGCTTGCACAGCGCTGACCACAGTAAGAAACAAGGATATCGATCATGATCTGATGTCAGATGTTCGTAATTTGTTTTCTACCCATTAACGGGCCACTCGTCATTGGATTTATGTGGCGGTTGGCAATGCTTCCTCTATCATATTGGGGCTGGACACTGGTATGAGTTGTTGTATTTATCATTATTGGTGGTGGCAAAGATCCTTCACTCACTCGTACTCTTTTAGGGAAACCGGAGTGGGAAGCTCCCTTTAAGTGGCTTCCCACATGGTCTGGATTTAACATCTCCCATGAATGCGGGGGTCAACATACAGATCGGGAAAGATACATAGGAGCATATGCACCACAAGAAAACATACCGAATTCCTTCACAAGTGTAAGCTGGAACCGACTTATCTTCCAGGACCCTCCATTCCATAAATCAACTGAACCTTCGTACGACCGACATACTGTACACGGAGGTGAGTAGTGTCCTTCTGTTCGGCTTGCCGAGCCATTCCTTGTCAAGTTCAGATGGAAACTAGGAGTAACAGCGCGGAGGCAAGACCATCGATGGGTGCTGACTCGCGACATATCATACAAACTCGGGCTTAATTCACTGCTCTTATCAGCTGTCTCCTGATCTTCCTTGCACAGAGCTGAGTTGGTAGCTTAGAGTCGGCTTCAATCCTTTTCCACCTGACTCTCCCTTTCTCTCCTTCTCTGTTCTCTCTTCTTTCTCCCTTTCCCATCCCCTTCTTTGATACACAGATCGACCCATGTACCTCGGACCTGTTATTTGCCTTCTAGGGCGACTCTCAGGCGGAGAAGAACCCATATTTGGAGTCTAACAGTACCGTGGTTCGCATTGAGCTCGGCATGGGTGGGTTTGGGGTTGGTTGGTTTGGTTGGGTTTGGTTGGATTGGTTGGGGTTTGGGTTTGGGTTTTGGGGTTGGATTGGGGTTCGGGTTCGGTTCAGGGTTCAGTTCAGGTTCCACGACGGTGGGTGGAGTGGTTCTCGGGGACCACTGGTGACGGAACGCCTTTGGCAGGGAATTCTAGTCCTTCCCCTTCGTCATTCGGCTTTGAGAGCTCTTTCTCCGATGCCAAACACCCAAGCCTTGTATTCCACGGACTACGAACCCAACTTTCCCACCAAGGCAAAACCAATACCATAGATTCTGATAACTGAAAAAAAATGAGCATTTCATCAAAGGCGGTTGATCGAATCATCATACGATGCAGAATTAAACCCTAACATTTGCTGAGAGATTCAGTGAAAATTAAGTGCATGAAACTACTTTTGAATCCTACACACAGCAGGAATTAATCGTTAAAATCGCTAAAAAGCGTCCAATCCCAATTTTCAAACAGTCCCTCCCCCAATTTTCTAGACAACCAAACAGATCATAATTCCAATAATAAAAAAAAAAGCCCAAACCTGTTGCTGAACCAACAGAGAATTTGAAACATACTGATTGCACCTTATAGAGGGAGTTATGGAGAATAAATACTCCACTGTTGCTGACGAGAGAATGGTATGTGGCAAGGCTGCTCTATCAAGTTAATCGTGCTTTTTATTTTCACCTTTGTATCACATTAACTCATTCTTTTTTATTTTCTCTCTTAAAAAGTTTTGTCCAACATTCCATGGCGTTGGACTTTTCTCAACCCGACTGTGCCAGCTGCACAATTTAATTTTTTTTTTTTTGTAGTAAAAGGAATGAGTTAATTTGATGCAAATGGTGAAAATAATTTTAAATAATTTTTTTTAGTGAAAGGTGTGGAAAGTTCTTTATTATTATTATCATGTATAAATTATCTGCACAATTGATTTATTATTATCATGTATAAATTATCTTTGATAACAATATGTGTTCTTTTCAATATCCCACAATAAGGAAATTTCAAGGAACGTTGATCAATCATATTCCATGCACCTTTACTTTTCTCCGGCCGACAGTGTCAGGTGCTTGCACCATTATTATTATTAGTATCTTCGACAACAACCTATACGTCAATATCGGAGGATTCTTTAATTTATAACCAATTAATAAAATATCTTCACAACTTTATTCAACTTCAGCATCCCATGATTCCCATGGTAAAATTACAAGTCCAAATTTGTACGTAAATGATTGGCTTCATATCTAAAACAAACAAACAAAAAATGGACCTCAATGATGAATCATAATTAATCATTAATAATGGGACAACGCACACCAAAAATCCATGTTTATTGATTTACAACTATTATCTAAGTAGGCTCATTATATAAATAGTTTTATAATAATTAATTTACTAAGTTGTGAATTTATACAGTTGCTTTTTATACTTGTGAAATACTCTAGTGTTTTACAGATTAGCAGGTTACTATGCTGTAGGGTGAGAAATTCTCTAAAATAAAAATGTCAAGCGAATGGTTCGCATTGTCAGGTTTGATTAGTTAGTAATTATCTGTTAATATTTTAAGAATATCTGTTTGAAAGCTCTAAATCTATTATTGATGATTGATGATAGGATTTATTGTTAGTTATCTCAGATCAACTATTTCTACTTTTTGCTATTTACTCTAATAATTAATAATTATTTCTTGTGATTAAAGCTGAGAGACGAACCATAAAGTTAATTACCAATTAATTAATTTTATTGAGACGTTACAGCAGGAGTGGCAAGTAGGGAGCTTGTTGTCGAATAGATGGTCTGAGTATTTTACAAAGAGTTGTAAGTTTACTTTGCATGTACTTTGAATCCTTTTATAGTAGTCCCAAAACAATCTACAAACAATGCATAAATTACAAGAACCATCAGGAATGGGTCAAATAAATGACCCGGCCCATCAAGAGAACCAAAACCGCCCCAAATGGCCGTTAACAGAGGCAAAGTTCCTGGAAGAGAACTGCCAAAAACAACACAGCTGCTGCAGCAAGTGGAGAACCACTGCACAGCAAGAGAACCAACACTGAAGTAGGGTGAAGAGGAGCAGCCGGCAGAAAAGCTAACGCCCAAAGAAACCAATAAACAAAAACAGAAAAATACTGGAAAATAACTCCAAACCCTAAGAGCAGCATCATCAGCAGAGGCGGCGGCAACGCACAGGCACGAGAGGTCCACGCACGTGCGCGTGACTGCCGTGTGGGGGCACGAGAGGCGGTGGCAAGGAGCATGGAGGCCGGATAATGAGGCGGTGAGGCGTGTTGGTGGGCGGCGTTGTCAGAGGATGTCGGATCTAGCTTCAAAAAAACTAGATCTAAAATCCAAGCCAGATCCGGGAGGAGGACGGGAGGCGATGGTGCAGTGGAATCGGCATGGTGGCGATCGAGGGGGAGATGCTGCGATTTAGGGAGGAGTAGGGATAAATCGCACACGGCGATGGATAGAGTCTCGAGAGAGACAAAAAGGTCTAGAGAAAGAGAAAAAGAAGGAGGAGGCTTCATCAGAGAAGGGAAAAGGAGAAGAAGAGGGGAGGAGGAGGGAAGAAAAACGATTTTCTTCCCTCCTCCTCAGTGCAGGAGAAACCAAAGAGGCCTAGGGTTTTTTCACGGGAGAGAGAGACGAGAGAGAGGCGAAAGTCTGATATTGAAAATGATTTTTTGAGTTTGACTATCCCAAAATAATTCTACCTTTGATGTTTGCAAAGGGTTTCTACTTTGTTAACAAATCCTTGTATTGATCATTGTGCGATGATTGTTTGGATGGCTTGATCTTCTTTTTGCTGCATTATTCTAGTTTGAATTGATGCATTGTTGTGCATTTGTGAAATGGGTTGTATTCCGGTATTTGTAATTGGTATTAAAGTGCTTCATTCCTTTTTCAGACTCGTGTCCTGAGTGTGTTATTGACCCCAACACCTTCAAGTGCATATGATATGAGTGATGAAGGAGATCATTGTCTATTTTGATTTCACTATGCACCGTGTCATGTTATGGTGTCTAAGAGCCTTGTGACTCTGATTCCTTAGATTTTTAAAGTTATAATTATTTTTTAAAGATTAGAATAGTAATGCCAAATTATAGATCTCCAAGTATAATGTCAAGTTATAATTATTTTTAACAGCCTAAACATTTCTCATTACTTTAGTAACATTTTGGGTTTTTCCAAAGGATTAGACATAGCAACTAGCAAGCAGTGACATATAAGCCCAAGGAATTTCCCAAAAGGATCCATCGACCCATTATCAAACGCTGTCTCCCTCTGATTTGCAGAAAAGAGTATTGAAGAATTCAACGCTGATTAATTTGGTAGCTAGTGTAGTACTTGTATTAGCCTTCTACACACGTAGCTTTCTCATGTACATGCTGTCCTTTCAACCGTGTAAAAACTTTAGTGTAACATCATATAATATGCATCAATCACTGTAGAGAGTAATACGTACATTTCGTCACCTATCTATCGTGTGTTTACAAATTGTCCACAAAATAATTGTACCATTGCTCATACTTTAAAGCCCTTGCAACTGTTTTTTTAAAAACCACATTTCTTCTGTTACTGTAAGAAAAAAGTTAAAAAAATATACTGCAACACCTTTTTTTAATGTTTTAAAAAACTAATAAATTGTTCACTTCATATAAAGAATTCAAAGTTGTTCCGTTAAAATTATTTTAATATAAAAAAAATTTCACTTCTTTCTTTTTTTTCTATTATTTGTTTAAAATAATATTTACAATGTTTATCTTTCTTCTCTTTTTTCCTTACTATTTAATTTAAAGAATATTTAAATAGTATAAAAAAATAATAAAAAAAATTATTATAGGGTTTATTTAAATAAAAAAACAACATTATATTAAAAATAAAATTTTAAAAAAATTATTGCTATTACTCTTACACTATAATAATTGCCTTGCCTTCGAGGTTATCCGATTATTGCTTCTTAATTTTCTCTCTCTCTCTCTCCAAACTCCCTGACATATAGTAGTACAATAAGTAATGATTTGCGTGGGTAGGTGAAGGTATTTTCCTAGATTGGCAAAATGTTCGGCCCTGTTTGGCAAAGCATTCTGATTTCACTGTTCACGATTCTATTGTAACATGAGATGATTATTGAGAGAAAATGTTGTAAATTTCTTTGTATGGAAAAGTGAATTTTTTTGTTTTTTAGTGAGTTTTATTTGAATGGTAATAAAAAAATATTTGATATGATATAAAAAGTAAAAAAAAATTGTTAAAAAGTAGTTGATGTGATATAAAAAGTGAGAATATTTTTTTTTTGAAAATTAGAGTAGCATTTAGAGTTGGAATTGGAATGGTTTGCCAAACAGGCCGAAGAAGTTTCTTGTACGATTTCACCTTGCTTCAACTCTCACCTTTTGCTTTGCAACGTTGGCTTTCGAAGCCACTCGATTGCCGAATGATGAAGGTATATATGGTCACCACACGGGTGTATGATATTTTTTTACCTGATTAAATCATAGTTTCATGGTGATGCAATATTTCAAGTCTTTTCATCAGGAAAACGTGCAAATTCGACCGTCCTTTTCTTTTTCTACTCACAATTTTCTTTTTTAATTAATTGTAGCTAGCTGATTTTATCACTTGCGTTGATTTGCTAGCTTTTGTACAGTAATAAGCAGGTTTATACAGAAATAAACGGATTTGTATAATATCAATCTTGAGTTCGAATCAAATTTAATCGAGCAGGTATCGAATGGATTGATTCATTTACGGCATTAGTCCTTTTTACCTTTTTAATTAGTGCCTTTTTACCTGTTAATTAGTGCCGTCATGTAAAAATTATAGTGTAACGTCATAATATCCATCAATCACTATATTTCCCATGCTAATAAATTTAGTCACCTATCTATCATGTGTTTTCAAGTTGTCCACAAAATAATTATACCATTGCTTAAACCTTACACGGTAATATAGTTGACTTGTCTTTGAGGTCTACTCTCTTTATATATTCCCTTCTTAATTTCCTCACTGCTTTCATCTCTCTCTCTCTCTCTCCAAACTCCTTCGTAGTTCATAGTACAACAGTTAATGATTTGCGCACCAATTCGATCGCCACCATTTTGCGTGGGTAGGTGAAGGTATTTTCCTAGCTTGGCAAAATGAAGAAGATGTTGTTGTTCGATTTCTCCTTGCTTCAAGCTTTGCAACGTTCGCTTTCGGAGCCACTCCCACTCGATTGCCGGATGATGAAGGTATATATGCCCACCATGCACAGAGATGTATGATATTTTTTTTACCTGAATAAATTAATAGTAGTTTTATGATGATGCAATTCAAGTCTTTTCACCAGGAAAAAAGTGCAAATTTGATGGGTACGTTGGATACTGGATATATGGAACTGGATCCTCATAGGTTCACTTAAAGTGGAGAGTATCTAGTCCCTATAGCTAGCTCACTATGAGGGACTGGATACTCCCCAGTTCAAGTGAACCCGAGAGGATCCTAATTCTGGATTATATATAACCTTTTCTTTTTCTACTGACAATTTTCTTGTTTAATTGTAGCTAGCTGATTTTAATAATTTTATCACTTGTGTTGATTTGCTAACTTTTGGCAGTGCAAGCTTTACGTGACATAGCGAAGACGTTAGGGAAGACGGGCTGGAATTTCAGTGTAATCCATTGCAGTAATCAATCTGGATGGGTAAAACTCAACCAACCAAAGGATTTGAATATAATGTTACCTGTAACTGCTCCTTCCCCAATGACACTGTGTGCCACGTCGTCACCATGTACGTCATCCTCGTAATCCATTTCCATTTTAATGAAAATAGAGATGAGTGGATTTTTTAATGTTAAGATTTTTTTTTTTTTTTTGCAATTATGTATTTTTAAATGATATATAAACATATTATATCATATATGTGTGACAAGATAGACACTTCGTCAACTCTTTTCGCGTTTTTGGATGGATAGCACGTGACTTTTTAAAATCTTAACTATTATTTTTATTACTGATTTAAACTTTTAAATAATTAAAGCAGGTTTTGTATGCGGATAGGTATTCCATTAAAAAAAAAATAAATAAATTTATTAGAATAGAAAGGTTAAATAGAATAGTATTTTGTTAGAGTATATGATAAAGCTCCAAACTTTTAATAGTATTGATAGACATTTCTTTTTTAGCAATAAGAATAGCTATTCTACGGCTATTTATTTACCTATTTATTTTCAATGAAAATTATTTCTTTTTAATGGAATAGTTATTCTGCCCACAAAACATTTATATTTAGAGGCTAAGCTATAAATGCTAAACATAAAACCTACCTCGAATTGTATATTTTTTAAAATAAAAATAAAGTCGGGTCTGCCAATTAAATGCATTTGAATAGTAGGACAAAAGCAAATTATCTTTAACTTTATGCTGTTAGTGGGAAAAAATCCACATTTGACCCTTTTCCAGTTCTCATTAATTTGTTATCCAAAAAAAAAAAATAACTTTCAGTGTCCAAAAAATAGCTTCAAATGGGTATTGAGTACCACATCTTCTAGTCGCATTCACACTTATGTCAAACCATCTCGTTTGATCTGCAGTAATGCACAAAAATTTTATTTCCACGTCATTATCAACAATTTTTTTTATTATTATTTTATTATTATTATTATTATTATTATTTTCATTAGAGTTGTTTAGACTTTGTTGAATACTTGAATGTTTGATTAATCTTCAGATACATACGATTTTTCTATGTCATACCACACGAAGCAATTATCCAAATCAATCCATAAAAGTGATCGATCTCAAAATATTGAAAAGACGGTACTGAACTTGGTTTACTTAATTCTCTTGAGAAATAAATCTTTGTCGTAGATTTCATATTATATTGTAATGTTAAAGAAAAAAACATATATGAAAATTTAGTTCAACTGTTCATGATTTAAGTAATAAATCTAAGGATTGCTTTACTTACAATAGTTCTCATGAGATTTTCCATTTTTTTGGACGAATGAAATTTTTTATAACACCACAAACAATTACAATCCTCTCTGTTAGGACAACTACAGGAAAACAAGCGTATTTACAACCAATATCAAACTCAAGAAACTGCTTCATTTGTTTTGACGTAAAATATTTCTATCAAAAATTATTTTTTAATAAAATGCTTTTCGGCATTTGGCGCGTACGAAAAATCACAAATATCTTTTATATTTTCAATCAATCATATTAATCTATAAAAATATTAATATAATTTTCTTAATATATTATATTAATAAAATCATTTGACCACAGCCAAAATCTCGTCTGAATCCAGTCGGGACCAAGCTAGAACCTTGTTGGACACTGTCGAGATCTCGTCGAGACCCCGTTGAGACCTAGCAAAGACTCGATGTGACACTGCCGAGACCCTGTAATGATCTCGTCAGGTCCTAGCAAGGTCCCAGTGAGGTCACAACAGGTTCTCAACATGGTATTGATAGGTCCCAGCTGTAGCACGCACCTCGAGGTTTGGGCGAAGTCTAAGCAGGGTCGCATAGAACAATATTTTCAATGCACGATTTAAACTTCCTACCACTCACAAGGCGAGAACGCACTTCACAACAAATATTTTGCAAGAGTTTCTCTTCGGATATCAAGAAAGAACCAGATTTCAAAGCATTACATTACAGTACTTCCAATTCCAAATATTATAAACAGAAGTACCCCGGCCAGGCAAGCCTACAAAAAGTAGCAGAGAGTCTTCCCCTTCCAGAACTTCAAACCCTACCAAATTAACAATGGAGTCCCAAATACACACATTGATGATATTTCGGAACAAGTTATGATGTGATGTGCTCATAAAAAAAAAAAATCTTTCTAATTCTTCCTTAAGATCATATCCAGTGTTTGATCAAATCCTTTTCTTTTTTTTTTTTTAAATCCTGAGCATGTTTGATTAAAATCTTGAAACTTTGATGAAAGGTACGTGAAATCATTTATGCATATTAATGCTGCAACTTCGAGAAATCACTCTTCTTAAAAATATGCGGACGTGAGTCGAAACAAGAAGATTTTGTGAGGGAAGAAAAAAAGGACAAGAAAATAAGAGGAATTTCTTGTGAGAAAAAACACTTGTAAAAATAGTTCAGCGACTTCTCATTTCTCTAAAAATTTAAAAAAACTTTGTAAAATTAGTCTGTCAGGCCGACATTTTCGCATTTCTCTTAAAAGAAAAAGTATATGAAGAAGGTTTGTGAGGTGTTGCCATACCAGACCGGAACTGGGAGTGGCGTCACTTCTATATTGGATCAATTATTGATGGGTGTATGGGTTTGTTAGGTCTTTTTTTAATATAATTTTTGAATTTTTTTTAATTTTTTTAATGAAACATAGCCCACGTATCAATTTTTTAAGGAAATATGTGACTTCGGTAAGATGATAGAGTTAGTATATTGTATTTTTAGCCATAATTAAGGTATTATAATGTGATACAAAATAATACTTAGGTAACAAAAAATAAAGTATTAAATAACCTTGAGAAAAAAGTAATTTAACAACAAAAAACAAAAAAATAACAAAAAAAACAAAAACAAAATCTCAAACGCACTTTTCAGCTTTCCAAAAAGCTCTTCCCAGAATGATTTCATGTCATTTTTTGCTTATAAAAGGTTTTTTTATAGGGCATTCCATTTGTTCCCTAATATTTGGATGTTGCAAGTAAATTCCTTGTTTCATTATAAAATATAGTGGTGTCAATTAGATGGACACAATTGGAATTTACAAATTTTCAGGACCGAAACATCGAGTATTACTGCACAGTGATTTATCCAGTTTCTTATTGTCATTAGTCTCAAATTTTCTTTTAATGATTTGTCCTTTATTATTTATTTGGTATGACAGCACGCTA
>FXXK01001018.1:15036-41134 GCA_900184695.1 Betula pendula
AGTATGAGGAACCAAGCAATTAATCAAACCATAATTATGGTGGTACATCATAAATTAAGACTTTTCATTTCTTTGCTAAATGAAGCGAAACATTGTACATAATAGTGTTTTGTCTCTCTCTATGACTATACTGTCTTATCTTTTCTACAGGCCCGAATCAGTAGTTGTCGAAGAAATTAGTAGAAGGATCCTTAGTGGATAGGGTCGTAATTACTTCTCAAATGATTCCAAGGTTCTTGTTGGAATAGAATCTCGTGTGGCGGAAATGATGGGCTTACTTAGTATAGGGTTGGATGATGTTCGCTTTTTAGGGATTTATGGGATGGGTGGAATTGGGAAAACAACTCTATCAAAAGTCATTTATGAAAGAGTTTCTCATCAATTTGAAGCCAGGTGCTTTATTGCTAGTATTAGAGAAGAAACCAGAACTGCTCATGGTTTAGTTAATCTACAAAAACAGCTTATTTGTGAGACCCTCATGGAAAGAGAAATAAATATATGGAATGAATATGGGGCAAGCAGAGAGATAGCGAACCGACTATGTAATAAAAAGGTTTTTATTGTTCTTGACGATGTGGACGGAGGAAAACAACTAGAAGCATTAGTAGGGAGCCATCATTGGTTTGGTCAAGGGAGTAGAATCATTATAACAAGCAGAGATCGTCATTTGCTGGATAGATTTGTGAATAATACCTATGAGGTTCAGCAGCTCTATTATACTGAAGCTCTAGAGCTTTTTAGTTGGAATGCCTTCAAGAAAACCCATCCCAAAGAAAATTATGTGGAATTGTCTAAGGATATTGTGTATTACGCTCAAGGCCTTCCTTTAGCTCTTGAAGTTTTTGGTTCCTACTTATTTGCTAGAAACATGGATGCATGGGAAAGTGCGAGGGATTTCCTAAAAGAAAATCCTAATGCAGAAATTTTGGATAAACTTAAAATAAGTTTTGATGGATTGGAGGATTTGGAGAAAAATTTGTTTTTAGATATTGCATGTTTCTTCAATGGAGCATATATGGATAGCATCTTCACACACAAACTAAAAAGTTTGGGTTACTATCCGGAGATCAATATTGAAGTTCTCATGGACAAATCTCTTATAACCATCTTATCCAGCTGTGACATATGGATGCATGATTTGTTGCTTAAAATGGGTAAGAAAATAGTTCATGATGAGTCTAAGGAGCCTGGCGGACGCCGTAGATTGTGGCGTTATGAGGATGTCCTTCACGTATTGAAAAATAATACTGTAAGTGGATTACTCTAGACACAAACATAGAGAAGTACATTTTTTTATACTGATTCTTCTAAGTATTTTTCAAATATTTCCACCACACTAATTTCAGTTTTCTTGGTTACTAGGGAACTGATGCAGTTGAAGGCATTGTCCTAAAATTACCTTTACAGAAACAGGAGCGACTAAATGCTGAAGCCTTCTCAAAGATGACAAATTTGAAAATGCTTCAGATTAGCAATGATTTACGCTCTCGTGATGATTTACGCTCTCGTGATGATTTACGCACTCTAGAATGGCATGGAGATCTTTCAAATTTCATGCTAAGCAATGAGTTATGTGTTATGGTATGGTTGGGATATCCTTTTGAATCCTTGCCGACCAGTTTCCAATCAGACAATCTTGTTGAGCTCAGAATGCCTTTTAGTTGCATCAAACAACCATTTGATGGAAGGAAGGTAAGATTTTGGCTTATGCAACTGTATTTTCTTCTTCTTCTTCTTCTTCCTTTTACTCTTCTTCATTTTATCTAACTATTTATTGGTCTTCTATAACAGAGTTTTGACAAATTGAAACGTATTGACCTGGGGCACTCTACAAACTTAATTGAGACACCCGATTTCAGCGGAGTCCCAAATCTTGAGGAACTGATTCTTGATTATTGTACAAGTTTGTTTAAACTCCACCCATCCATTGGATTTCTAAGACGGCTTAAACGGTTGAATCTAGAAGGTTGCGAACGTATTAAGAGACTTCCAGACGAGATCTGCTTGGAATCTGTTGAATATCTTAATCTTTGTGGCTGTTCAAGACTTAAGAAGATTCCAGATAGTGTGGGTAATATGACATCTTTGCAGTGGCTTAATTTGGCAATGACTGCCATAAAAAAGTTACCATTATCATTAAAGAGTTTGTCGTCTCTGGTACATCTCGATCTATCCGATTGCTCAAGACTAGAGAAAATCCCAAAGAACCTGATCAGTGGTATGAAATCTCTAGAGTACCTTTGTGTAGGTGAACAAAATTCCTCGATTCGGCTGAGTTCTCAAAATCTTTGGATCCTTGATTCGTTCTCGGGTTTAAGCTCTTTAAAATTTCTACAGCTGAGTTCTCAAAATCTATCTGATGGAGCAATTCCTAGTGATTTTTGTTGCTTATCCTCACTAGAAGATTTAAATCTTTCTTGGAACAATTTTACGAGGATACCAGAAAGCGTTTGGCAACTTTCTAGTCTTAGAAGGCTAGATCTGAGTTACTGCAACCTATTGGATGGAGCGATCCCCAATGATCGTAGTTACTTATCCTCACTAGACTATTTAAATCTGTCTAGGAACAAATTTACGAGGATACCAGAAAGCGTTTGGCAACTTTATAGTCTTATAAGCCTAGATCTGAGTTACTGCAACCTATTGGATGGAGCGATCCCCAATTATCTTAGTTGCTTATCCTCACTTGAATATTTAAACCTAAATGGCAACAGATTTACGAGGATACCAGAAAGCGTCTGGCAACTTTCTAGTCTTACAAGTCTAGATCTGAGTTACTGCAACCTATTGGATGGAGCGATCCCCAATGATCTTAGTTGCTTATGCTCACTTTCGTCTTTAAACCTAAGTGGCAACAAATTTATGAGAATACCAGATAGTGTGGCTCAACTTTCTTATCTTGGGGGTCTTTACTTGGAAGATTGTATTTGGCTTCAAGTATTGCCGAAGCTTCCATTGAGTTTAGAAAGTTTATTTGTAAGAAATTGTCCATCGCTGGAGTTGTTTGATAACCAAATGGACAATGATTGCTCTTTTGTGGCCAATTATATTGATTATGATGGCAAATCGGAATCCTACAAGATCCTACATCTGCATCCACGAAGTTCTTTATGGACTGAAGAGGTGAGTCTCTTACTGATCTCCTTTTTAACACACATGAATCGCATTGTTGAAATAAAAACGAAAGTTATTTAACATCTTTCTCTTTTTGGTTTTTATTTTACAGAGTAATGGTTATGTGCCCATGATGGAATGTGGGCCTGCACTGGGATCTGGAATCCCAGAGTGGTTCAACGATAAAAGCGGTACTAATTCGTCTGGAACAATTCAAATGCATATAGATGAGTGGGAGGCGTTAGCTCTTTTTATTGTTTATCAAGTTCATGAGCCCGACACTTATCCAAGAAAGAGAAGAAAGAGAAAACGAAAGGTCCATGAGCATGGGAATTCGAATTCTAGAACAATTGATGGTCATGATCCTATTTTTCCATACTTTGTTTGTCAATTTCAAGCCAATGAAGTTGATCTTGGAGAACCCTTAATCCTTCATGCCCCAGAAGTCCCTTCTGTTGGGCTAAGTGGATTTTGGGTGTATATACCAGAGAGGTGGTTCTCCACACGAGCGTTTAATAGTTTGGGTGGATGTAGCAAACTACATTCAACTACAAAGGCTTCAATTACAACAGGCAGCCTGAATGTAGAAGTGAAGGAGTGTGGGGTTCGTGTAGTACGTCCCTATGAAACTTCAGAGTTCTTGCAAGTTATAGTTCTAAACTCTTTGGAATCAAAATGTTATCCAATTTATCAAAATCTTTGGGTCGTGGGCCCTATTATATCTAATGGTGTAGCATCTGGGTCAATTGGGTCGGTTAATGGCCAAGATCTTTTGAAAAAAAAAACAAAAAAAAAGGTCTAATTTTGCCGCATACAGCTTCTTTACGGGCATTTAGAGAAAACAAAACGTTGACGTTATGGGAGTTCCCTTTTCCATTCCAGAGGATAGGATAGAGGCGAAGCGACAAAGAAAAGGAGAATCGAAGCGCAGGAATGGCAAGCGATGTAGCGATGGTGGCGAACACAGAGGCACCTCTCTCCGCAACTCTACACCTTCGACACTGTAGAAGAGTTCTGCTGGTGCGTTTCCAATTTTACCCTCTCTCTCTCTCTCTCTCGTGTATTTGATTTTAGGCTTAATTTTGATATTCGGTTATTTTATTCATTTTTGGTGTTGACGGTGATATGGGTTCCTGTTGGTACTTTTCCTCTTTGTTGATTCAAGACGATTATAATATTCTGATTCGGTTGCTGAGAAAGTTTCGAAGAATTGAAAGTATTTGAAGTTTTTTTAGATCTAAGACGATGATAATATTCTGATTTTTCAAAGTCTTCCCCCCCCCCCCTCATATTTCTCTCTGTTAATTCTAGCTTTGTTTATTTTATTTATTATTGTCAAATTTCTTAAACCAGCTTAATAAACTTCATTGGTTCCATGTTATTTAGTTTCTTGATTTTCTTTTCCATATATAGTGTGGAATTCACCATTCCATTAGTACTTGGTCTTCGTTAAAATGTCTCTATGTTTCTTTTCGGGCACTCTTTAGTAAGTCTTTGGATGCCATTCCTTAGTTGCTTAGGCCACTTTTTGAAAGCTTGTTGCCGAATACTCCATTCATGGTTCTACAAGATTTTCGTTGCATAGTGTGACCGGTAGTGCATTGGGAAAATGATTTCCAAAATGCAAATCCCCTCTTCTGCTATGCAGATGTTAGAACTTCCAAAAATAAATAATGGATATATTTGGATTATGTTATATAAAAAGAAACCAGAGCTAAATTACCCAACAAGTAAGTCTGTTCATGCCAAGGAGCTGTAACTCAAATTGCAGATTCTACCATTGTCAAAACAATGTGGAGGGTGAGATCGTGGGCTCAAAACTCACTAGGTGTGTGTGCCTAACTTAAAGACAGATTAAAAAAAACAACTTGTCATCATAGTCCCTTATGCATTTCTTTCTTCTCTATTATGTATTATTCATGCTTCTGCTTGTGTGATATGATTCACGGTTTAAGATTGTTAAAATAGTGATTTATACTGAAAGAGTATGACCGGCCTGGTGGCAGTAGATTTATAAAGGTAGTTGCAGGATGTTGGTTTTATGTGAAAGAAAGAAAGCAAAATAGTTGAGGAGGCTACTGATATTAGATGTGAATATGTTGGGCATATCTAGTTGAGTCTGATGGGTACTAAAAATATTTGGGAGATGTTGATTTGGATATGGATATGGATCTAGAAAGGGTCATTTTCTTAAATGTGTCCTTTGCCTTTAGTTTAGAATGGTTGGGAGTGCTAAGGTCCTTGTTCACAATCTTTTTATTATTTTTAGAAAAAAATTATCATCAGCAGCAGTTACAGAGAATAGAGGAGTCATCTCTATGTGTATGAATAAATTGATGCCCACAGAATTTATGCTTCTTGATATGGTGTCCTGATTACTTTATTCATGCAAACCATGTTTTCTTTTCAGCAACTATGACCACAATCATCAAGGAGATGTTGCCCCTAGACGTACGCGTTGCACGAGATGCTCAAGATCTTTAATTGAGTGTTGTGTAGGTGAGAAAAATGATGATTTCTTTTTGTCTTTTACATTGCATTAATCCCATTTGATAGGTAAATAAAACTTGCACACCCAGGATTGAACCCATCGATAAAAAAGGAAGAGGAGTTGCCATTTTGTCCAAAGACCATTGGCATATATTTCATTTTCTGATACATCATTGATATATCTCTTCGTTCCTATAGATCTTAAAAAATTTTAATTTGTTTTTTTCTATATTTTTCATTGGATTCCAGTATTTCATATATTGGTAAATCATGATAGGATTTATTTGGTCACCTTAAGTACTACAACGTTAGAGGTTTTTTATGAGTTCGCTTTTTCATTGATATAAATCTTGAGCTTTTTATGGCATCTCAAAGGGTTTGCTAGTTAAGGTCATATATGGAAGGGCGTCTTTATTGTATACACTCACTTAAGCAAGAGGGACAAAAGATGAAAAGACCTGTATGTCTCAAGGCATGAGGAGTTTTGGGGTTTGAGTTTTGCGACTTGGTTGACTGTCTAAATTTTGTTCATCAATACCAGGTGATGAGCTTCTCTTGGACTCCTTTCCTTACAAGGAAATCAAGAATGGAATGTTGTGGGAATTTTGAAGGTAATCATAGTTTGGTTTATCCACTCATTAACTCATGGTTATTTGGTCTTTCCTTGCAATGCTCTCAAGCCATCAGAAGGGCATTGAAGAAATGGGAGAACTTGGAGCAGTTCCTTGCTTCCTTAGTATTATTAGAGAGAGCATTTGTGGACGTAACAAGGAGAAATGTTGCATTGCAACCCTCCAAACTATCTGTTTTAATGCATGTCGCCTCTTGGCCCTTATGTGTAGTCATTCTCAATTACTTTTTTGTTGAATATTCTCATTTGTTTGGATTCAGTTTCAGCTTCACGAGTTAATTGTTGTGATTGTTGGAAATTGGCTATCAATCAGCATCTTACAAATTCCTAAAAGGTTTGACATACTTAATAGTGAAATTACTGAATTGTCTCCCATATTAAGATTTGGTTATCCTTAATGCATGTACCATTTTAGCTCCCATAGACTCATCCATTAGCTCGCTTGGGAGAAGAGATGTCAACTAACTAGTGAATGTTGATAGGTTTTTCCGAAAAACTTTTCCCATTCATCAACTTGACATGTGCTTCAAAGCACAACAAAATATGAATGCTAAAGCATGAAAAAGTGGAGTAAAACTCCTGTTAGAAATGAATGACTAATCACTGGCAGATTCCCATGTGGTTTTAAAAGGTAGGTAATTAGCTGTATTCGAAGAGTGAATCCAAAGGAACAGGGCAGTGAAGAATTTATTAACCGAAACTTTCATCTCACTCGAGCCTTCAAGCTTAACATAGCTTTAGCTTTAGTAAGTTAGAGTTTGTATTATTAACTCCAAGGGGTTGGCTCAAGTGGTAAGAACCTTGGTCTTTGTGGTAGTCACATGAGGTCTAAGGTTCGAATCCCCTTGAGTGCAAACAATTTCTTGGGGCCAGCCCGCCGGCGAAGCCGGAGTATTATCTGATCTGTGTGGAGGGGGCACTTTACACAGGTCCGAGGTTTACCTGACAGGGTTGGGTTCACGAAGTGACCCTGCCTTGGAGGGGTTCCTCGTCATCAAAAAAAAAAGTTAGAGTTTGTATTATTCACGTGTTATATGAGCTGTATAGATGATCTGCATATGAGCTGTATAGGTAAGTTGTATAATCCAGCTGTAAATTTGGGTCTTTCTCTTCTCTATTTGTAATTTTCTCTCTTCCCGAGTTCTTTTTTCAATCTTCAATTATTAGTTTTTGTTGCTATTATATGCTGTCAGATCAATCTTAGTTCTCTCCAGCGTCAGGTGTACAGATTGGGTCAATTTGGTCGCTTTCAGATTGGTGGAATCATTGAAATCGCATGACGAGAATAGAATTTAATCAATCTGCCAATACAATCAAATGGATCTCATTTTGTCGAAGTGAACCAAAAATAGTGTAGATAGAGCATCAGTACAAAAGGAATGCAAGCTCTACAGTTGACAAAGACGCTCTCTTCCTTGCTGCTTCCTCTTCCTTGTTCCCATGGCGGACCCTAGTCACCTGCCTGTGACTCTGACACCCATGCCAACCTCCTCCTCTGCTCTCCTTGGTCTGTCACTCACCACCAAAAGAAAATTTGGTAGCAATACTTGGTTTCAGGACATTTTCCAAGTAATTTGGTTGCTATTATAACCTCCAAATAGCACTAGTAAAAGTAGAATAATGATGAAGCCCTTTATCATTCTGAACTATCTAAAATGCACCTGACACTGCTTTCATGCACTCGGTTGTAGAAAATCTTCGCATCCCATTATGCAGAAGATTTCCTTCCCATTCGTTTGTTTGTATGTTGTACAGTAACGATATTTTTACAAGAAAAGTCAACATTGGTAGAGATTGCCTGAATTTGTGATCTAATTTGTGATATGTTGAACAAGCTGAGGTTATTCTGGTGGTGCACCATGTTTCCTTCATCTCATTGCTTGAACATCTCAGTGGCTGTCTTTGGGACCTTTTCCTTCATCTCTTTCCTCCCAGGTGGGATGAGAATGAGAACTGAGAAGGCTTCTTGGTGCCTGGTAGGGCCTCTGCAACTTTTGAGAATCCCTACTTTTTGAACCCCTTCTCTGACCAACTGGACCCAATGCCATCATCTAACCAATGCTGGGTTAGGTTGAGATCAAGGGTTATGTGTGATACATGATTACACCAAGGCAATCTTTCTTTTTCCTCTCTTGTTCAGGCTGCTCTGTTTCCTCTTATATGTATTTTGCTTTTACAGGCACTGTCTCTTTACCCCACTTGGACATTTCAATTTCTTTTTTAATTTTTTAATTTTTTTTTTTATGTATATTAAAGTTGTATCTGTGGGGGAAGTTTCCAACCCCATGAATTGATGGATGAGGTGGGTGTGTATATAGTATCATTTGATAGAGCTGGGTACGGTGAAAGTGATCCGAACCCAAAGCGGTTGGTGAGGAGTGAAGCATTTGATATTCAAGAACTGGCCTTGCCTCAAATACATACCACACAGGTAGGCTACTCTTTAGTTTCCCACTTCTATTTTCATGGCCTTTTGGTTTTCTCATCCAATTGTTTTTGTTTTATGAAATTGTATTAAATGTTGCAGGCTAGCTGGGGTGACTCTAGTAGTTCCAGTGATCAATTTTTGGTGGTCTTCTTTTCCTCCAAAACTGGTGGATGAGGTGTACAAGAAGCAACTAAAGAGTGATAAATGGAAACTCTGGATTGGGCACTATGCCCCTGGACTAGTGTATTGGTGGATGACCCAGAAGTGGTTCCCCTATTGTTCTATCTTGCAAAGACACCCTATACTTTTTAACAAACGCGACGGTGAAACCATCCAGAAAATGTCACAAGTACTAGCGCCTAATGAGGTAAAGCTTCTGTCATAAAACTAGTGCAGTCTACTTTTGTTTCCAACTCAGATTGATACTTGGATGGTTTCTCTCTCTTGTTTTTTTAAGATAGAGAAGCTCTTAAACCTCTCTTGATAAAAACACCATCTCTCCTTTGATATTTTCTTCACCTCCTTCGTGAGTGCCACCGGGAGAGGAGGTATGGCTCTTGGCTCCATTGTCCTCCCCTTCTTTTACTCGTCTCCTTCTCTATTTTTCAGCTTGTTTATCCCTTTTCCTGTTTCAAGGACTAGCTGGGTAGAAGAATTAGCACTCACATCTGATTTTCAGGAAATATGGGGAAAGAAAAAGAAAATCATGTTATCTAAGTTGGTTTCTTTTTGTTTTTTGTTTTAACTACAATCAAGATCCTTGAATGAAACGACTAGAGAGAGAGAGTAGTCTGGAAGATGCAGCAAAAAGTCATTCTTGTTAGAGAATATATGTATATACTAATGGTATTTTAGTCTTTTTGTAAAATACAGAGGTTAAGCGTAAATGAGAAAACAGAGCATACAGCACTGTGCTGGTTGCTCGAATTATCTCCTTGTTTTTGTTCTTTGATTGTCTTGAGTTTCTACAAAACTATCAATTCTTACTATTTGTTTAGTGGGATCTTATAATCACTGATTTGTTCTATTTTAGTTTTTATATATTTATTGTTTTATGCTGTGGTGAGTATGGCTCATGTAGCGTTGATATATGCACTCTAAACATGTATTATATTAAAGTAAGTATGTTCAGATGCAAATAATATAGAGGAAGGCTATTACCTAGTCTTGCTGCTGTCAAAGTAGGTGTTGTTACCATGCACAACAATGATGAATAATATGGAATCGAAAAGAGAGTGAGAAAGAGAAAATCGAGACAAAGATTTACGTGGTTCGGTAATGTGCCTATGTCCACGGGGAGAGTGCGGTTATAATTTACTATTCAATGTGCCTATATCTATTCCGTTCACTTCGCTTCGCTCCGTTCACTCGGCTACACAATTGGCCATCCATATAGTATTTCTGCATTACTCTTTATGACTGAGAGAATATGAGCTACTTGTTCTATCAGTAGGATCGTTGGGGGAGATTTGGATATGGCCCCGAGCTTTGCTATCACACTTGCACTTGACTGCCCAAGACTTTTGCCATTGCACCAAACATCAAAATGCGCTAATTGTTTTCTTGATGATTAACTGCAATATAGGAAGTCTTTATTGCAATGTAGAGGTTATATGAATGAAATACTGATAGCTAATACCGGAAATAAAGATGATCAAAATCAAGCTTCCATTTTGCCTTCTATTACCTTAGATTTAAGACTCTATTTGGTACTGGATTTACCTGGATATTTATCCTTTGATCTTCAATGGAATCATTCTATAAGGACATTTCTTTTTCTTACGCTCATTGAACTGCAATGCATTTTGCACTGTTCTGTTTAATATGCTGCAAAATATAGTAAGTTTGTGAATATATTTTGATTTTCAGGAACTTATAGAGGAGCTAAAGATATATCTCCTGTTCTTCGACAGAGCAGGTTATGGAGATAGTGATCCCTATCCTTCGCGCTCAGTGAAGAGTGAAGCATTTGATATTCAAGAACTAGCTGATCAATTGCAGATTGGGTCTAAATTTTATGTAATTGGAGTCTCAATGGGAGCTTACCCTATTTGGAGTTGCCTGAAGTACGTACCACATAGGCATGATCCGTACTTCAACTACCACCATTCTTTTCTTCTTCCTTTTTGTTTGATGTTATGATTGGTTGCTTTCCATATGTTACTGAGACATCATTTGCAGGTTGTCAGGAGCTTCCCTGGTTGTTCCTTTTATTAACTACTAGTGGCCTATTTTTCCTGCCAATCTATCAAGAGGGATTTAGGAAGCTGCCTCTATCGTACCAAAGGTCATTTCAGATTGCACATTACATTCCTTGGTTATTGTATTGGTGGATGACTCAGACATGGTTCCCTTCATTGAGCACGGACGAAGGATCAATGTTCGGCAACAAAGATTTAGAGATCTTGAAGAGTTTGTCAGAGGCTCCAAGTGTCGGCCAGGTAGTCACATATCCCACACGTTTTTTGGTTTGTCGCACCACATTAATATTTCTTTTTATAAAGATGACACATTGTTTTTAATCTCAAATTCACTTTTGGTTGAATCACTTATGTGCTACTAAAGATCTATGCATTAAACTCAAAAGTTGGCCTTTATAAAATCTTGAATTCAGCAATTTCTAAGGTCCATCACAACTGCAAAACTGCATTTCGGATAACGCAAGCAATAAAAACAGGAGATTCTTCAGCTTCTAATACTGGTTTATGTTTCTGTATTCAGGAAAAGATAAAACAGCAAGGTGTTTATGAATCACTGCATCGAGATATATTGGCTGGTTATGGCAAATGGGAATTTGATCTCATGGACATAACCAGTCCGTTCCCGGACAATGAGGGTGCAGTTCACATTTGGCAGGGCTATGAAGACAGGATCATTCCTTTTAAGCTCAACCGTTTTATTTCAGAGAAGCTTCCATGGATTCATTACCACGAAGTTCCTGATGTAGGGCATTTGATGATCTTCAAAAGGAACATGTGAAGCCATTTTAAGGGCACTTTTACTTGGATGAACTTCTCTTTATGATGCATGCTACGATGGTATCTCACTAAAAATAAACTCTTTGATGTTCCCCACTTAGGTATTGCTTCTATACTGCTATGGTGGTAATGTAAATGGAGAAACTTTCTTCCTGTGGAATGGAATCATATGTATATAAAAAAGAAACTGCAACAATATCGTATCCGGCCTAAAAAGCTCTTGAAGATATATGTCTTAACTCTAATCTTGCTTTAGCAGAAAGGTCAAATACAAAGTTCAGAAATTACACAGCAGGATGGCTAATCCAACTAATTTTATTAGCCTAAACTCCCAGGAAGAGTGCTATGCTAAAACAATATGTTGCAATATTATCCTAAATTAAGACCAGCTAATATCAATGCGGCCAAATTTGTTGAAGAGAACGAAGCCATCTTGCTTACTACAGCAGTCTAACCGGATTCTTCTTCGATCTGTTATTGCTTTCAAAGCATTGGGTTCTCCCGAGACCCTTCTATTGGACTGGGCCTTGGGCTCATTTCCAGTTATATTGTATTCTACCAACATAATTTTTTGTTGGTGTGATCTTGTGTTTGGAGTTTTTACCTTAATTCTCAATGTTATTTGCTCAGGAAAAAAAAAAAGTCAGCAACCACATAGAGGATTATTGTTAAGCTGGATTATATTGTAAATTCATGCTAGTAATATGAAAAATGTTAGCCTTACATGCACTTTACGAATGGCTAGCTTATGCGATGACATGGCAGTACGTCAGCTAACAAAAAAAATTCACACCCGGGATGGTTGTAACCATCAGATCACTCCAATATGGTGGAATACAAATTTTTATTCTCGGATATGTTAACTTGAGTTTGTCACAAAATTTAAATATGAATTGTTAATTATAAATACTTTCAATCTTCATTTTCTTCAAAGAGTGATATATTGGAGTACAAATTTTTATCCATGGAGATGTTAACTTGAGATTGTCACAAAATTTAAATATATCATTTATATCATACATTTATCTACCATTTATTATCAAAGTGGATAGTGGCTAGGAAAATACAATATTTTATCCCATGATATAATTGACATTTTTAACTTGGTTTTACTTTATCATCCATACTTCTTTTCTGGTCGTAATTCCTTTCCTATTGATATATTAATTCATTACAAAAAAAAAAAATAGTATATTTGGCATGACATTTATTTTCACTTAGGGTATGAATAGCAATATTATCTATTAAACCTGGGATCACATTTTGGCTATGAATAATATAATGAATTTATTAAACTAATGGGGATTTTCGCAAAATCTTCATGTATGTATTTATTTATGCTTCGTTGCTTCCAAAACGGAGTCCATCCCAGTTTTCCAACATTCACCATTTTCACTCGCTGCCAAAACCAGAAAATCACATTTGCGGCTTTGTGGGTACTTGTCCTTCCTTCCAGTTGGGCTTCTTGGACTTTAGTCAAACTTTGAACCCCGGGCAGGTTGGGTAGGTAGAGGGCAAGGATCCCCACCTCTACCCCCTTTTTATTTATTTATTTATTTATTTAAGTTAGTGGAAATGCATGTAATCCTCAACTAAGACCTATACAAGAGCAGGGCAGCTAAACTCAAATGCAATGCAAAGTCTTAAAATACTAATTATTCCAAAAAGGATAAGAAATAGTGAATTTGATCGTCTAATTAATATTCTAACACTTCCTTTTACATATGGAGTGAAACTCCAACTCCACAAATAAAATATTTAAATCAAATGAAGGGTGAATAATAAAGATAAGGTTTGAATTCATAACTTTTTGCTCTTGTTAGGCCTAATGACCCAAATACTTGGCGGAGTGAAACTCCAATTCCAAAAGTAAAATATTTAATTCAAATGAGAGGTGAATAATATGGATAAGGTTTGAACTCATAACTTTTTGCTCTTGTTAGGCCTAATGACCCAAATACTTGGCCCATTGCCCAATGGACCTAGATACAACCATAAAGCGCCAAACCAAATCCCATCTCTTAGTACATTAGCATCGATCCCTGGGATCCCAACATAAAATAAGGGTTTGCAGGAGTCACGTGACCTAGGGAATGCAACAACAGAAAAGCCTCCAATAAGTGTTTGCTACATGTCTGGCGGCCATGACAAACTGACTATAAAAGGCAGAAAACAGTAGGTAAGAAAGGAGTTTTGTCTCTTTCTCTTGAACTTTACCTTCTTTTCTTCTAACCACTTTCTTTGTTCATACTGACTTAAGCATTGGAGTTAATTTCCTCCGGCTCGCTCCGACAAGCACTTATGCTTATCTTTCTCTTTCTTTGCAAGTACCTCGAATCGCTACCTTAGCCCATGGTCAACTGCTCTAAAAGCTCTAATATCATTTACAATCACTAATAATTATTCAAAAATTTAAGTCGATAGAAAATAATAAATTAATGATGTCATTAATATTTCAACACAAAGGTGTGCTGGTAGTAGCTACTAATTCAAACAAAAAGAAAAAGGAATGACTTTGGTTCTCAAATTTTGAAAAGCAAATATCCAATCCAAGCAGGAAAAATTCACCTCTAGTCCTCGAGAAAGCATGACTAGCAAAAGTTGAACAATGAACTAACTAAAATGCAGCTTACTCTGCTTTCGTGCACTCCCTTGTAGAAAATCTTCGCATCCCTTTATCATGCAGAAGATTTCCTATCCATTCGTTTGTTTATATAATTATATGTTGTCATATTTTTACAAGAATGTTAGGGAGGCAGGTATGAACTGAAAGTCAATAAAGTAGGCTACCAAAACAAAAAATCAACATTTATAACAGCTGCTTGTACCACTAACTTAAACAATTTGTCTATCTCCTCTTCAGATTGGTCATTCAAAGATTTTCACATCATTTCACCTGACTCTGTTTGTTTGTGCCAGAGACGTTTACAATGGCAGCTTCGGTGTTGGTAGTGGGTATTATCATATATGCTTACAGGAGCACTAAGCCTCCACCTCCCAAGATATGTGGAACACCAAATGGCCCTGCTGTTACTTCACCAAGAATCAGGCTGGGCGATGGGAGGCATCTAGCTTACAGAGAGAGGGGAGTTGCTAAAGAAAATGCCAAGTACAAAGTCATCGTTGTTCATGGCTTTGACAGCTCCAAAGACAAATATTTGCCACTCTCTCAGGTAACCAACTCTGCTCCAAACCAACCTTTTTTCTTATGAATCAAACATCTTGAACATAATTGTTTTTGAGGGTGCAGGAATTGATGGATGAGGTGGGTGTGTATATAGTATCATTTGACAAAGCTGGGTACAGTGAAAGTGATCCGAATCCAAAGCGGTCGGTGAAGAGTGAAGCATTTGATATTCAAGAACTGGCTGACCAGTTGCAGATTGGACCCAAGTTTTATATAATTGGAATGTCACTCGGAACTTATCCAGTTTGGGCTTGCCTCAAATACATACCACATAGGCCGGCTACTCTTCAGTTTCCCACTTCTATTTTCATGGCCTTTTGGTTTTCTCATCCGATTGTTTTTGTTTTATGAAATTGTATTAAATGTTGCAGGCTTGCTGGGGTGACTCTAGTAGTTCCAATTATCAAGTTTTGGTGGCCTTCTTTTCTTCAAAAACTGGTGAATGAGGTGTACAAGAAGCAACAGAAGAGAGAATCAATGGAAACTCTGGATTGGGCACTATGCCCCTGGCTAGTGTATTGGTGGATGACCTAGAAGTGGTTCCCCTATTGTTCTATCTTGCAAAGACACCCTATACTTTTTAACAAACGCGACGTGGAAACAATCCAGAAAATGTCACAAGTACTAGCGCTTGATGAGGTAAAAGCTTCTGTCATAAAACTAGTGTAGTCACAACTTTTGTTTCCAACTCAAATTGAATACTTTAGATGTTTCTCTCTCTTGTTTTTAAGATTAGAGAAGCTCTTAACCTCTCTTGAGAAAAACTGCCAATCTCTCCTTAAGATTTTCTTCACCTCCTTCGTGAGTGCTACCAGGAGAGGAGGTATGGCTCTTGTCTCCATCCTCCTCCTCTTCTTTTTTCTGGTCTCCTTCTCTGTTTTTAGCTTGTTTATCCCTTTTTATGTTTTATGTTTTCTTCCCTCTTTTCTCTCCCTTTTTATTTGTAAATTGGAAGTTAGATCTACCGCTCTTCGTGTCCCTACTCTGCCCACGCGCCATTCCTCCACTCCCACCAGTTCCGCTGTTTCTACCTGTTAAAGTATTAATTAAATAATTAAATTTACTTCTTCCTATTGACTTAACCTTTTAGAATAAGTGGTGATTTAACACTACCGACGTCCTCCACCACCGCATGTGCCTCCATGGTGCGCGTGTAATAGTAGTTGTCTCCTTTTGGTCCACGCTTTAGATCTCCGACTTTCCCACTTCTCCCGTAGCGAATCTCCATAGTTGGTACATTCTTTTGGTTTATGGAGATTCTCAAATCTGGTTGCAGCTTCTGTTTTGGTGTCCACCAAGCATCCTTTGCTGGGTTCTTTCTTTATCATACGCTAGGATGGTACATGCTTCTCTACGTTGGATCCAATCCAACCGTCTTCAAAGCTTATTTCCCTGCTGTGGTTTCTCTCTTGGTGCAATAGGTGTTGTGTTGGCAAATTTGTTTGAACTTTGCCTTTTCAAATCCCCAATTCTAACCGCCAATCCAATGAGCCGAGCCATTTATTTAGCTCATTCCCAATCATTTCTAGAATTTTTCTGCATTGTAGTTATTTTGATCGTTTTGAGACTATTGTTAGGATGCTCATCCCTTTGTGTTTTTTTGTAATGTAATCTTCCCCCTTACCCTTTTCGGTATTGAAAAAAAAAAAAAAGAGATTTGGATGGTGCTGACTCTAGAACTTGCCCTTTCCCGTTTCAAGTTTTTGACTGTACTACAAAATCAATGCAAATAAAAATGTATGGTTTTTATTTCCATGAAGATTTGAATACAATTTTTCTTTTTTCTTTTTTTTCTTCTATAATGATGGTTTATGGTTCTGACAAGGTCATGTGTTTTGTGTATGCAGCATAAGATACGACAACAAGGTGTCCACGAATCCCTCCATCGAGACATAATAGTGCATTTTGGGAACTGGGAATTCGACCCAATGGAGCTTAAAAATCCATTCCCTAACAAAGAGGCCTCTGTTCACCTGTGGCATGGTCATGAAGATAAACTTGTGCCATTTGAAATGCAATGATACGTGGTGAAGAAGCTCCCCTGGATCAAGTACCATGAAGTTCCTGATGGTGGTCATCTAATGATTCACGAGAGTGGTTTGTGTGAGGCCATGTTCAAGGAACTTTTGCTTGGAGAAGAACCCTCTATTAGATAGGGATAATGTAACGCTTGGCTGATGAGTATATATGCCATATGGCCAATAAAATTCAAGTAAAATTATTTGTTTATTTATTTTATCGTAATAATTCTAGTTTCCAGAAGTTATGACCAACACTTTAACAGTCAACTCATGACCGACTTGCTAAACATTTTTATAAACTAACAGAAAACAGAGGAGAACAGAGTCGTTTCCTCTGTTTACATCTTAAACTATATATACACGAGGGAAAGAAAGAGTGCGAAGATTATATAAGCTTAAACGTGTAAAACTGATTTCTAACATCTGTAACTAATCAGTTAACTATATACTTGTTATAAACATCAACTGTTCTAGTGAGAATAAAACGTTCCTTAACACAGTCGGCTATGATCTAATTAAAAAAAAGGAAAAAAAAAATGTCATTTTAAAGCATCCGAATCTGAAGTGAAAAAAGCAGACCACAAATTTCACCCAGAAAAAGTTAGAATGGTTTCCTCTTCCTCCCCCAAATGTCAGTTCTTCCTAGTCAACTACTGACAGTATATCAACTCCTCCGCATGTTTCATGTAGCATAGTCATAGACACAACTTGTGAGGTATCCATGGTTCCCTCCATCTTTAATACTGGCTTCCCATCCTTTATCTCCAGTTCTAAGAAATCAATACCTACAAATAAAATTGCATTTTTACTAATTAAAAATAAAATTGCATTTTTACTAATTAAAAATAAAATTGCATTAATGATGGTATCATATTAATAGAGTTTCTGGTCATTGTTTTTCTTCAGGTAAAATTGAAAGCTATAGTTTCAACGAAAGTTCGCTGTTTTTGCCATCGTTTCCTTCTGGGTTTTCACTGATCGTCGGCTTCCATCGATCAGACCGAGAAAAAAACCAAACCATGTGAACTGGGTTGGCGGGAGAGTAGAGAACCCTCCATCGATCGATCAGACCGAGAAAAAACCAAGAAAGAAAGCGTTTGTGTTTGTGTGTTTTTCTTGGAGGTTGTTGGTGTGAAGAGAAAGGTGTGAGGGGAGTGGGACTTATATAGGAGAGGAGAGAGAGCCGTTGGCAAGAAATAACAAAACGTGTACGAGCATTTAACAATCAATCCAAAATCTTCCTTATACATTAAGATCATGCTGTGATTCCCAAGACACACATATAAAAGTTTAAAATTAGAAATTTTTGGACCAGAAAAAGCGTTCAGCGATTCGGAATTATGTCTCGTCAAACTATTTTTTCATTAGAGTAATGTTACAAAGTATAACTATTTTATAAATACTTTTGAGATGTGTTACCATGTGGTTGGAGTCTTGGAGACACATCGTCCCCTAAAACAATAACTTTAACATCTTTCAATCACATGCTAACAAGACAAAAATTGTAAAATAGACATTTTCTTTACAAGATAATTTTATAAGGGGTTTGCTTGGTGTACTTTCAGAGGTTTCTCTAGGGATTCTCTTAGCATATTTTTTTTAATTTTTTTAATCAAATTAGGCCTACCTCTTCAATGATGCTTCAGCCTTTTCCATTTTATAGTGATATTGGGTGCAATTTGTGAAGTCTAGATCCGATGTCACTACCAAGCCAATTTAGTTCAAGTGTTTGCAATTTACAAAAGAAGAGAAATGAAAAAAAGTACAAATAAGATTATAAAATAGACAAATAATAGCAAGGAAGTTTCGTTACACTACATCAAAGACTTCTTCCTATCAAAATCGAGTAGAAAAAACATGAATCTCATCAAATATTTAATTGTTCATTGTTTTGACAGCAAATAGTTAAAGTGATCATATCATTCATATTAATTGTTTATTGTTGCACAATAGCAACTCAATTATTGGAAGTTGTAGCTGTAAGTTGTAACACACTGACACTAAATAAGTAAAGAGAATTTCCCCTTCACACTCAATTCCCTTCACAGCAAATAGTACTTTATTTTTTCTTCTTTAGTAAAAAGTTATTCTTAATTTTTTTTTAAAATAAGTAATTTAATCTCATTAGACTAGTACAAAGGGCGCAATCCTAGTACACATGAAGTATACAAAAAATTCTTCTAATCAAGAGAAAAAGAAGAACAGTTCAAAAAATCAAAAAGACTAGAAAAAAAGAAACTATTCTGCTATGCTATCTAAGTGAAAAGAGAGTTGAATATATTATTTTTCAGCTCTTCCACCAAAATCTCTTTATCTTCAAAGGTTTGTGCATTCCACAATGAAATTGAAACAAGTTTACTTCACACCCTAAGGTTTCTTCTTTATTGTGGAATAGAAGTCGGGGCGTGACACTAGCCACCCCTAAATTTTTTTTTTTCTTCTTCTCTTTTTTTTTAATTTTTAAATAAAATTAATGTGGCATATGAGACACATGTCAATCGTTCATTAGCTTGACGTGGCATGCCATTAAATTATTAGACAAAATAACTAATTGCGTTAATCAGAGGTCCATAGGTACTACCTGCAATACTTTTTAAAACCGAGGGGTTTGTTCGATTTCACGTTAAACCTCAAATACTAAAAAAGTAATTAACCAATTAATAATTTGATTAAAATATGTGCATTACTTTTTATTAATTATTAGTCCCCCAAAAAACAAAATCCTAACTCTACCACGGTCAAGAACTTAGATATGAAATTTCATACATTTGAGGGGTTAAAAAAAAAGGCTACCTACAATGACTCAAAATAGACTATTTATAATATCCTTTAGTAATCCTAAAATCCTAGTCCTTCATCTTTCATAGAACAAATAAATCTTAATCACCCAACTTCATTAAAAGTCACATGCTAGTCACATGATCTTTTTACATACCAAATACATAATATGATTACGCATAACAATAATAATAACAAAAAAACTGGTCATGAGATAGCTAATGGACTGGATAAAATAGACTATGAGCCTTCTTTACTTTGGGCATAGATGCTCCAACATCACCTATACACACAAATATACCTATCGCTGATTAAAATCAAACAACAAATAAAAATGAAAAATAAACTAGTAATAAATGAAATAATAATTTGGTAACTTGCCCAAGAGAGCTTAGAGTGGAAAGAACGCTAGACATCGACATCATTCTGATGAAACTTCACTACAAGCTTCTGCAAGAATAAATCAATATACACCAAAAACATCTAATTTAGACCCAACCAAACTCTTTGATAGTCGCAGTTACTCACAAAATTGAAAACCTTGTAATCTCTTCCTCCCGAGCTCACAACAACAACCTCCCTCTCCTCCTCTCCTGCGCGCGTATCCTAGGCTCGATCTCCTCTCACCCAACGCTTCCAAAAATAAAACTCAATGGATTATGATGATTCATCAATTGGAAAGATGAGACAACAATTTTCCTAAATTCAAATCATACCAGGCCAATTATAGGAATTTATCATTCTGTAACGAGCCCAAGGGGGATTTTGGTAAGGAAGACAAATTTAAGAAGAGGCGTGTGTTCTTGGTGATTACAAAAGATATTGTAAAAGAGATTGAAGAAGGCTGAGGCTAGGGTTTATTTGATCACCTGTCTTGGTTCAGTGCCCCGATCGGCTCCGTCCACGTCATCGATGTTGGGAGAGTTTGAATTTGGGGTTTAGGGTTGGGGTTGGGGTGTATGCGAAATTGATTATTGTTCTTTAAAAATGGTATGGCTTTTAAAATTAATATTAAATTTTTAATAGCTCACTATTAAATTTTGGATAAACATATGATAAATTTCAACGTAAATGTGCTATTTGAAATCGATCACTTACTTTTTAATTTTGAAAATTGGATCTCTATTCGCGAATTCCAAATCGAACCTTTTGTTAGTTTGCTGTCCACATTTTTTGGGAACAGCTCGTCCCAAGTTATAAATGTTATTTTTTACTATTTTATAAATGAATAAAAAAAATAAAAAAAACCAAGGGGGTGGCCGAACCACCCCCTGGTCATTTGAGGGTGGTTCGATCACCCCTCATATATATATATATATATGAGGGGGTGGTTCAACAGCCTCCAATGGCCATGAGGTGCATGGTTCGATTACTCCCAAATATGGCTGAATGGGGTGGTCGATCACCCCCAATCATAGCCTTGTGGGTGATTCCAGGCCACCCCCTTTAGCCAAGGTGGTGCTCGCAATCCCCATTGGTTTTTTTTTAAAAAAAAAATTCGAAGTTTTTTTAATGTATAAAACAATAAAAAAAAAAAAAAATTATTACTTGGGACTAACGGTCCCTAAAAAATGTGAATAGCAAAATCATTTAAGAATCGATTTGAAATTCATGAATATTTAGGGATCCAATTTCCAAAACTAAAAAGTAAGGAATCGATTTTAAATGGCGCCTTTACGCAGATATTTATCATACATTTACCCTTAAATTTTGATCAATGGTAATTTTAAAAGCAATATCATTTTTGGAGCACACGATAATAACTTCTAGTATGACTCAAATTTTAGCGATCGAAGAAATCCGATATATATATATATATATATTAAACTACCAAAATATTTATTTTGGTTGGTAAATAAACAACCAAAATGCAATTTATTTTAAACGATCAAAATGTCCTTCCAAGTCAATTTCCTACAAAAGCACGTCTTCTAGTATTTACAATTGTTATTTATGTATTCTTGTTGTATTTTCTCCAACCAAAAATGTTAGAGTCAGTAAAAATGATGAATATTGATATGATAAAATTTTAATTATTTAATTTTAAAATAATTATTAAAATTTAGAAGTTGCACTGAATAAAATATTTTAAAAATTGTAAAGGATCTTAAATTTAAGTAAAGCGTCTTAGGTTGCCAATTGTCAACCCCAATCATCAATTTAGATTGAGTTGTGATTGACATTTTCTAGTCTCTCATTATCAAGAAAAATTATTTAATATTGGGCTTCATCGGGCTTTTTATTTAGATTGTTGTTTTACTATTTATTTTCAAACATGTTGTATTTGGACTTTGTTTGAGATTGATTAGTATGATGAAGAAACTAAACTATCGAAATGATCTTAAAGCAATGAAGAATATAGTTTTGCTTTTTTTGTTTTTTTTTTATTATTTTCGAAGAGGCAAGGGTAAAAAAACAAAAATTAGCTACAAACTAGTTTGTAATTAATTCCTACAAACTAGTCTAATAAAGTGATATGTGTTTTTAAAGCATATGAAAAGCACATGTTTTTTTATTAATGCTATTGAAAAACATATGAGAAGCACATGCTATTAAAACAACATGTGCTTCTCACATGCTAAGTGACACATGTCATTTTGTTAGATTGGTTTGTAGGAATTAACTACAAACTGATTTGTATCTAATTTATGTTCCAGGGAAAATAGAAGAGAGAGAGATAGAGAATTGGATTCCAAATGTACCAAAAAATTTTGCTTTCAAAGGTTATGTTTGGTACGCGGAATTACTATTTATTGGAATAATCCTTATTAAGAATGAAATAAGTGGAATTCATTAACCTTGGAATAGTCATTTCGATGGCTATGAGAGAATGATTATATCTTCAATTAAGGGAATAGTCATTTTAAGATGAATTAATGATTATTCTCTTAATTGAAAGAATAACCATTCTTTTATGACTATGAGAATGACTCTTACAAGGCTAATTCATTACACTCATTTCATTCTTAATAAAGACTATTTCTTATAGTAGCTATCCCGCATAAACGTATCCTAAGTTTTGTTGCTTAGGAACTTATCATTACAGATTTTAGTATAAACAGTTGGTCACTAACTAGAGAGAGATACTTTTAAGAAAGTTTATGAACAAATTTCAAGAAATTACTCTTCGGCTTTTGAATTGGTATAGAGGGGGGGGAAAGATTTCATAGGTGTTAAACCTTTGAAATATACAAAATGAAAGGCTTGTAACATTACAAACTTAAGAAATTTAACTATTACTTGTTTTTCTGATAGACAATTGCTACTTTGCAAATTTAGTTATGTGTGCAATATAACCCTACAAATCCCTCTCCTTTGAGACTGCATGCCAGTATGTGGTTGCTAGAGTCCAAGAAGTCATGTTCTACCACCAAGACCTAAGGTTTGATTTTTTTTTTTTTTTTTTTTTTGTCTGAATAGATTTTATGGGCTAATGGAAACTGACTGAATAAATTACTGTCAAGCTAGCTTAAACACATCTACTGCAATTTTAAATGGACAAAGGTCACTTTTTTTTCTTCCTTATTTTCTTGGGTGGGACCGTGGGAGGGTAAAATGGTCGTGGGGTCTCGAGTAAAGCAATAAATCCATTGGTGGTGTTGATAACCAGAAGAGACCAATTTGTAATGGGACCCATTCAATTTCGTAACCCACAAGTTGAGTTTCCTGAGTCAATTTCCATGAAACTTCACGTAGGCCACCCGACAATTTTTCTAATTTCGAGAATCCCAACGATTCAGCCAAATTACACCAAAACATCTAATTTAGACCCAACCAAAATCTTTTCTTTAGTCGCTATTACTAAAGAATCAAACATAACTAATATTCTACTTTAAAACAAAAAAAACAAACAACCAAACATAACTATAATATTTTAAATTTGAACTAACAAAAAGTTTCAGAAATCAATACAATATTTTCCAAAAGAGCCATGATTCAGCACAGCCCAGGCTGAATGAACAGTCATTCAGCCTGGGCTGGATCATATTGCTTTTAAAAAAAAAAATTATTTTTTTAATCCTAAGGCCCATAAAAATACTATTCATATGTCCTGGGCTGAATGACTGTTCATTCATGATGTTATATATATTTACTCTTTCCAAAAAAACCTTTAAACCTAACGAGATGAAAGAGAAAAACAGCAAAATCTAACCCTTCCCTGAAAGTACTTGGGACCCATCTCAAAATTTGTATGAAGTGAATTAAAGCAAATTAAACTCATCATAAAAGCAGAACACAGTTTTTAAAGAACTAACCCAAGTATCAAACTAACCAACACAACAACGGATCTTTTATCATAGCACGAAAACAAAATAGATAGTTATTATTCTGTAAGTCTTTTACTGAAAATAACTACCAAGACTACAGATGCACTAATTAAAACATGTAGATAATCCTAATTGATGGTTTGCGGTACTTGTTCAGTCTGTGACTCACAAAATTGAAAAACCGTAACTCTCTTTTTGTCTCTTCAATCAGGGCTTCTGTGTTCCTTATAGCCTTTTTCCTTATTCAATTATTAAAAAAAAAAAAAATATATCAGGGCTTCTGTAGTCTCGACCAAAGAATTTGAGGAGTAATGTTATTCTTATGTGGCTTTTGTGTCCCTCTAAAAATGATCTAGCTTTTAATTAACATTGAATGTTTGATAAATTATTGTTAAAGTTTTGATAAATCTATGATAACTCTCTAGGTAAGGGTGCCATTTGAAATCGATCCATCTCTTTCTAATTTAGGAAATTTGATCCCTTAGTATTCACAAATTCCAAATCGATTATTCCGTTAGTTTGTCGTCCAATTTTTGGGAACCGTTCGTCCTAAGTTATAAAATATTATTTTTTTTATTGCTTTATAAATTAAAAAGCTTAAAATAAAAATTAATTAAAATTTTAAGAAAACCAAGGGCGTGGCTTGGCCAACAAGAGGTGGTTTGGCCACCCCCTATGGCCAAATAGGGGGTGGCCAAACCACCCCTAGTTGGCCAGGGGGTGCTTGGTTTTTATTTTTAAAGTTTTTATTTTTGGTTTTTTTTTTTTTTTTTTTTTGTAAGATTTTAAGATTTTAAGTTCTTTTTTTCTAAATTTTATAAAATAAAAAAATAATATTTTATTACTTGGGACTAACGGTTCCCAAAAAAAGGTGAATGGCAAAATCACGGAATGATCGATTTAAAATTCACGAATACTCAAGGATCTAATTTCTAAAATTAATAAAATAATATTTTATTACTTGGGACTAACGGTTCCCAAAAAACGTGAACGGCAAAATCATGGAATGATCGATTTAAAATGGCGCCTTTACTCAGTGATTTATCATACATTTAACCTTAAATTTTGATTAACAGTACTTTTAAAAGCAATATCATTTTGAAGGAGACAATAATAACATCTAGACACCGTTTGTTTTGACGTAAAATGTTTTCCGTCGGAAAATATTTTCAGAAAAATCATTTTTCAAAAAAATATTTTCTGTAGAAAACATATATATATATAATAAATCAATCATATTATCCTATAAAAATTAATTTTTCTTCGCAACATAAAAATATTAATATATTATATTATATTAATAAAATCATCAGACCACAACCAAAACACTGCTACACCCTTGCAGGCCCACCGCCGGAACCTTGTCAAGACCAAGCTGGAACCTCACGGGAACCCAGGTGCGGTCACGACGAGGTCTTAACAGGGTACCGATGGGTCTCAGGGGTCACGAAGGTGTCCCGGCAAAGTCGACGTCCTGGCAGGTTCCAAAGGGGTCCCAGCGGGGTCACGACAAAATTCGAGCAGTGTCACAATGGGTCCTGGTAGGTCTTGACGAGGTCATGGAGAGGTCCCGATGGGGTCATGACGGGATCCCGACGGGTCTCAGTGAGGTCCCGACCAGGTCAGGACGGGATCCTAGTGAGGTCCCGATCGGGTCTCAGCGAGGTCCCGACTAGGTCTTGGTGAGGTCTCGATCAGGTCTTGGAGAGGTCTCGGCGAGGTCTTAACGGGGTCTCAGTGAGGTCCCGACCGGGTTCTAGCGGTGGTCCAATGGGGGTCTGGCAGTGTTTTGGCTTTGGTCTGGATGGTGATTTGAAAATTAGAAGCTCAAACTCAGAAAATGGTTTACAGTTTTTGAAAAAGAAAACAATTTTACAGAAATTAAAGAAGTTTTTTCGGTTAAAATCAAAAATATTTTCTTTTGACAATTAATTTCGTCACATCAAACATAAAAAAATACAAAAAAATATTTTGGTTGGTAAATAAACAACCAAAATGCAATTTATTTTAAACGACCAAAATGTCCTTCTAGGCAAATGCTAGGAGTCTAGGTTAAGCTTCCTTATGCTCGGCTCGATTAAGTTCGACTCGATTATTAAATGGGTCGTTCGCAAATATAACAATAGGCTCGATTATTAAACGATACAAACTCGTATAAAACTCGGTTATGCTCGGGTAACATTCGTAAACATGTTCGTATAAG
>FXXK01001018.1:41159-63080 GCA_900184695.1 Betula pendula
AAGGAGAGATACAAACTTAAGAAATTTAACTATTACTTGTTTTTCTGATAGACAATTGCTACTTTGCAAATTTAGTTATGTGTGCAATATAACCCTACAAATCCCTCTCCTTTGAGACTGCATGCCAGTATGTGGTTGCTAGAGTCCAAGAAGTCATTTTCTACCACCAAGACCTAAGGTTTGATTTTTTTTTTTTTTTTTTTTTTTTTTTTGTCTGAATAGATTTTATGGGCTAATGGAAACTGACTGAATAAATTACTGTCAAGCTAGCTTTAAACACATCTACTGCAATTTTAAATGGACAAAGGTCACTTTTTTTTTCTTCCTTATTTTCTTGGGTGGGACCGTGGGAGGGTAAAATGGTCGTGGGGTCTCGAGTAAAGCAATAAATCAATTGGTGGTGTTGATAACCAGAAGAGACCAATTTGTAATGGGACCCATTCAATTTCGTAACCCACAAGTTGAGTTTCTGAGTCAATTTACATGAAACTTCACGTAGGCCACCCGACAATTTTTCTAATTTGAGAAATCCCAACGATTCAGCCAATTACACCAAAACATCTAATTTAGACCAACCAAAATCTTTTCTTTAGTCGCTATTACTAAAGAATCAAACATAACTAATATTCTACTTTAAAAAAAAAAAACAAACAACCAAACATAACTATAATATTTTAAATTTGAACTAACAAAAAGTTTCAGAAATCAATACAATATTTTCCAAAAGAGCCATGATTCAGCACAGCCCAGGCTGAATGAACAGTCATTCAGCCTGGGCTGGATCATATTGCTTTTAAAAAAAAAATTATTTTTTTAATCCTAAGGCCAAAAAAATACTATTCATATGTCCTGGGCTGAATGACTGTTCATTCATGATGTTGTATATATTTACTCTTTCCAAAAAACCTTTAAACCTAACGAGATGAAAGAGAAAAAACAGCAAAATCTAACCCTTCCCTGAAAGTACTTGGGACCCATCTCAAAATTTGTATGAAGTGAATTAAAGCAAATTAAACTCATCATAAAAGCAGAACACAGTTTTTAAAGAACTAACCCAAGTATCAAACTAACCAACACAACAACGGATCTTTTATCATAGCACGAAAACAAAATAGATATTTATTCTGTAAGTCTTTTACTGAAAATAACTACCAAGACTACAGATGCACTAATTAAAACATGTAGATAATCCTAATTGATGGTTTGCGGTACTTGTTCAGTCTGTGACTCACAAATTGAAAACCGTAACTCTCTTTTTGTCTCTTCAATCAGGGCTTCTGTGTTCCTTATAGCCTTTTTCCTTATTCAATTATTAAAAAAAAAAAAATATATCAGGGCTTCTGTAGTCTCGACCAAAGAATTTGAGGAGTAATGTTTTCTTATGTCGCTTTTGTGTCCCTCTAAAAATGATCTAGCTTTTAATTAACATTGAATGTTTGATAAATTATTGTTAAAGTTTTGATAAATCTATGATAACTCTCTAGGTAAGGGTGCCATTTGAAATCGATCCATCTCTTTCTAATTTAGGAAATTTGATCCCTTAGTATTCACAAATTCCAAATCGATTATTCCGTTAGTTTGTCGTCCAATTTTTGGGAACCGTTCGTCTAAGTTATAAATATTATTTTTTTATTGCTTTATAAATTAAAAAGCTTAAAATAAAAATTAATTAAAATTTTAAGAAAACCAAGGGCGTGGCTTGGCCAACAAGAGGTGGTTTGGCCACCCCCTATGGCCAAATAGGGGTGGCCAAACCACCCCTAGTTGGCCAAGGGGGTGGCTTGGTTTTTTATTTTTAAAGTTTTAGTTTTGGTTTTTTTTTTTTTTTTTTTGTAAGATTTTAAGATTTTAAGTTCTTTTTTTTCTAAATTTATAAAAAATAAAAAATAATATTTATTACTTGGGACTAACGGTTCCCAAAAAAAGGTGAATGGCAAAATCACGGAATGATCGATTTAAAATTCACGAATACTCAAGGATCTAATTTCTAAAATTAATAAAATAATATTTTATTACTTGGGACTAACGGTTCCCAAAAAACGTGAACGGCAAAATCATGGAATGATCGATTTAAAATGGCGCCTTTACTCAGTGATTTATCATACATTTAACCTTAAATTTTGATTAACAGTACTTTTAAAAGCAATATCATTTTGAAGGAGACAATAATAACATCTAGACACCGTTTGTTTTGACGTAAAATGTTTTCCGTCGAAAAATATTTTCAGAAAAATCATTTTTCAAAAAAATATTTTCTGTAGAAAACATATATATATGATATAGGATAAATCAAATCATATTAATCTCTATAAAAATTAATTTTTCTTCGCAACATAAAAATATTAATATATTATATTATATTAATAAATCATCAGACCACAACCAAAACACTGCTACACCCTTGCAGGCCCACCGCCGGAACCTTGTCAAGACCAAGCTGGAACCTCACGGGAACCCAGGTGCGGTCACGACGAGGTCTTAACAGGGTACCGATGGGTCTCAGGGGTCACGAAGGTGTCCCGGCAAAGTCGACGTCCTGGCAGGTTCCAAAGGGGTCCCAGCGGGGTCACGACAAAATTCGAGCAGTGTCACAATGGGTCCTGGTAGGTCTTGACGAGGTCATGGAGAGGTCCCGATGGGGTCATGACGGGATCCCGACGGGTCTCAGTGAGGTCCCGACCAGGTCAGGACGGGATCCTAGTGAGGTCCCGATCGGTCTCACGCGAGGTCCCGACTAGGTCTTGGTGAGGTCTCGATCAGGTCTTGGAGAGGTCTCGGCGAGGTCTTAACGGGTCTCAGTGAGGTCCGATGGTCCGACCGGGTTCTAGCGGTGGTCCAATGGGGTCTGGCAGTGTTTTGGCTTTGGTCTGGATGGTGATTTGAAAATTAGAAGCTCAAACTCAGAAAATGGTTTACAGTTTTTGAAAAAGAAAACAATTTACAGAAATTAAAGAAGTTTTTTCGGTTAAAATCAAAAATATTTTCTTTTGACAATTAATTTCGTCACATCAAACATAAAAAAAATACAAAAAAATATTTTGGTTGGTAAATAAACAACCAAAATGCAATTTATTTTAAATGACCAAAATGTCCTTCTAGGCAAATGCTAGGAGTCTAGGTTAAGCTTCCTTATGCTCGGCTCGATTAAGTTCGACTCGATTATTAAATGGGTCGTTCGCAAATATAACAATAGGCGATTATTAAACGATACAAACTCGTATAAAAACTCGGTTATGCTCGGGTAACATTCGTAAACATGTTCGTATAAGGCTCGGCTCGTCTATATATATATATTATATATATATATATATATAACATATAATATATATAATATATATATAAAATAAAAATAGCTTATATTATATTACTTATTAAGTAACAATAGTCAATATATATTATGTCAATGCTAATAAAGTGTTATTATATATATGTGTGTGTGTGTTATAAATTTAAAGTGTATACAATAATTTATGTTGTAATACATAAAATGTTATAATTTATAAGTATCTTAACAAATGTATATTATTATATATGTAGTTGATAATGGGGACGACCACCACATGATGTAATATAAGTATCTTAACAATTGATGTTGTAAATTGTAATACGTAATGTGTTATATGTTAGGACTTAGGAGTATATAATAATACCTAGAATTCTAAAAATAGTATACACTATACAATATATAATTAGAATTCTAAAAACATGTTAATATGAGTATTAATAAAATATAGTATATTATATGTGTATAAGTAAGTAATTAATTGTAATATATGTAATTATCCATATATAATTATACCTAATAAAAAATGAAGTATTATCATTAGAAGAGACATCAAACGTAAGTTATTAGAAGTAGAACCAACAATTTGTTTCTTATAATAAAAAATGAAATATTATCATTAGAATTTATGTGAGTTTCTTATATGATCATAAGTATTATGATTAGGATTTAGATCACTAATCACATGATCATATGATATAACTATATAAGTATGATCATTAATAGATATATAGGATCATATGATTATATAATAATATAACATTATGCCATATGATCTAAGATGATCTAATATCAATTTAATTGTTAGAACTTAGATCATATGAATATACTCATATGGTGTGATCATATATATATATATATTTATTTATTTATTTATTCATTGCCTTCCCTCCCAATTTCTTTCTTTTTGCCTTTGTATTTTTTTAATAATTTTGTCATGTTATTATCGAAACCTCATTTGTTTACAATATTTTATACTATATTTTTGCTTTTTCTGAGCAACATTTTATACTAACTTTGCCAGTATTTTTAATCCTTTTCATAAGTACATCTAACTGTACATAGGTACGTCTAACTCACTAAACACAAAAACAACTCTTGAATACAAACTGACCTATTGACACCACTGACACCACTTACCTAAAACACGTGACTCTGACATTACTAACCCTCAAAATATGTAACGATCCACCTTTTCATTTTATTGTAACAGAGGCCCTTATTACTACACGTGAGCCATGCTTTTGACGTGGCAATCTCCCCATCATACGCAAGATGGCTGAAACCAACGCCATTCCATCTGATTTCACCAGGTCGCGCATGCTTTCTTGAGATTTGCTTCACTGACCATCTCGATTGGCAAGCCTAACCTTTACTGACTTCTCCAGCCTCTACCACTCCGATGCTCTCTCTTCCCCATCTTCTCCTTTCACATCTTGTTGCTTTACAACCTTTCTATTTGCTAACTCACAGAAATCCTAAGGCAAAGGCTCTCTCGTCTTTGGCGTTAGAAACACCCATATTCACTCATTGATCTGCGAAGAAGAAACAAAGAGCAGAGGTAAAGGCTATCAAGGCTTTCGAAAATGAGCGAAAGTCCATGAGCGTGAGAGAGATTTGAAGTCACATTTTCTCCCTCCCCATCTTCTTTCTCCTCTTTCTGCTTTTCTCTTCCAATCAGATGTGGTGAAGCAGTGGCAAGATGTCTCTCTATGCTATCGTTTCAGGTCGTCGTTTATTTACAGTTTGTTACTTTTTTTATTTAAATTTTTTATTTTATTATATTACTCGAGCCAAACCGAGCCGAGTACTCGATAAGACACTCGGCTCGACCGAAGTGCGAGCTCGAGCTCAAGTTCGCACAAGGTTTTTTCCTTGGCAAGCCGAGCCGAGCCGAGCTAGGGTTTAGATACTTGACTCAAGTTCGGCTCGAGCTCGAGCTCGAATAAAGTGTGAACAAGCCAAGCTCGCACAATTACTTCTCGTCCGAACTCAGCTCGTTTACAGCCCTAAGCCTAGGAAAGGAAGCTACCCTGCATGTTGATTGGTGCGGCATTAAAGTCAATTTCCTACAAAATCACGTGTTCTAGTTTTACAACTTTTTTTTTTTTTCTAATTGAATGGGGAATTAACTTCTTCAACATACATTTAATAAAATTTACAATTGTTATTTAAGTATTCATGTTGTATTTTTTTTCCAAGAATGTTGACTCAGTAAAAATGATGAATATTGGCGTGATAAAATTTTAATTATTTAATTTTAAAATAATTATTAAAATTTAGAAGTTACATTTAATAAAATATTTTAAAAATTGTAAAGGATCTTAAATTTAAGTAAAGCCTCTTAGGTTGCCAAATGTCAACCCCAATCATCAATTTAAATTGAGTTGTGGTTGACATTTTCTAGTTTCTAATTATCAAGAAAATTAGAGATAATTACCAAATCAGTCTATGTAGTTAACTTAAATTACAAATCGATCAATATGGTATAAAAGTGAATTCAAAGGTCTCTGTGGTAGGCCAAAAAAATAATTTAGTTCATGAAGTCAAATTCTGTCAAAATATTTGACGGATTTCATTAGTTGCCACTTCAACGCAATTATACATGACGACATGTGTCACTCTTACTAAAAAATATAAATATATTAAATATATAAATATATAAAAATAAAAATAAATTTTATATATATATATATATATATATTATATTATATAATTAAAAAAAAAAAAAAAGGAAAAAGAGGTGGTTGTCGTGGCTGCTGGCAGCCACCCCTTTGTGGGGGAAGGCTAGAAGCCACCCCCCGAGGTGGTGGGCGACGGCTTGCCGCCATCCCCGGCCACCTCTGAGGTGGCTCGCAAGCCACCCCTAAGGTGGGGGTGGCCCGAAAACCACCTCCAAATCAGGCTGGTATGGCTTATGAGCCACTCCCATGGGTTGGGGTGGCCGGTGAGCCACCCCCACCTCTAGGTGTGGCTCGCAGCCCACCCCTAACTTGATTTGGGGGTGGGTTTGGAGCCACCCCTAGTCCCCACCTTAGAAGTGGCCCGCAAGCCACCCCAGAGGTGGCCGAGGATGGTGGCGAGCCGCCCCCTCCACCTCTAGGCAGCCACCCCTTTCATTTTAAAAATAAAAATTTATTTTTAGTTTTTTAGTTTTATATTTTATTAATTTTTTTTATTAAGAGTGACACGTGTCGTCATGTCGTTGGCGATGATGAGATACTTAATGAAATTCATCAAATATTTTGACAAAATTTGACTCCAAAAGTTAAATTATTTTTTTGGCCTACTACAATGACCTTTGAATTTACTTTTATATCACAGATATCAATTTGTAATTTAGGCCAACCACATTGACTAATTTTATAATAAATCCTTTGGTATTGATAACTAGATTAGACCAATTTCTAATGGGACCCATTCAATTTCGTAACCCACAAGTTGAGTTTCTTGAATCAAGGTCCTTTAATTCACTAAGCTTTGAATTGCTGTAAAAAGCAATCATGCAAAGGTGTTTTTTCTTTGGTTCTAACAGCAATCATGACCTTCTTGTTATTCCTTTGGTGGAGGTTCATCAATTCCAGATTTATACGTTGATTGTTTAATATCATATCTGGATGGCCAGAAATTTGTTAATTCACAAAGCTATCAAGCCGAACCCTCTTAGAGTTTTGAAGCTTATTCGGAACTCCTTTAGCCATCACCTCTCTGCGTGGAGTCCACATTTTGCAGTAGTGGCAGCAAGTATCAGAGACCATAATGGTGCTTTTTTTGGCAGTAAATTCTCTTAAGCTTTTATCTATGGATGCAGGGCTTGGTGAAGCTCATGCGACTCTCTTGGTGTAACGACTTGCACCACCCCCACGACACAATATTGTCCATTTTTTGCTCCCCCAAACCAGACTTCCCAGGAGGTCACCCATCTTGGTACTACTCCAGCATAAGCACACTTAACTGCAAAGTTCTGATAGGTTTATGGCCATCACGACTTTAAAACGCGTTGTGTCATGAATGGTGCGACTATACATATATGTGCATCTCCATCCCCAGGCAATGTGAGACGCCACAATAAAATATTATAATGACATAAATTAAATTCTAATAACTAGAATTGACATAAACTAGGAGATAAAAAAATTATATCTAGCACTCTCAATTAAGCTCCAAAGCTTGATAACTTAAACTATTTTATTTTTCTTTTCTCCCTTTAACTCAGTACGAGAGAGAGAGTCGAAAGACTGAGAGGAATTTTTGAGTGAGTAAAAAAAATTGCTCCCATCCGGCCATTTATAGGCAGCCCACAAGGACATTATTGCAATTTTTTTCTAAATAAAACCATGCGGTGGGACTATGGGATTTACACGTAGTTACAATAGTCATGACGCATAGAGTTACCAAGCGGTGAGTTAACTTTGGAACATACACATAGTTACCGCATGTAGTGACTCACAGCATCACAGTGCCCCAATTCTTCCTACTCAAGTTACTTAAAATTTATTTTATTTTATTTTTATACTTGCCATAGCTGAACTGCAGGCCATTAAGCGGTGAAATATCTTTAGCTTGAACAAACTACAATTCACCAGACTAGGCGTGAAATTTCTAGCTTTTTTTTTTTTTTTTTTTTTTTTTTTTTGCTTTTGTTGTATCCGAACAACAGCTTATAAAGTAAAGTATATATATTTAAGCATGCTCCAGCATTCACGTGAATGCTAGAGATGCTTATAATATATATATATTATATATATACTATTATTGTGTAACTCTTAAAAGTTTTCATTTCAAGACTCTAAAAATTGTTTCTCTTTGAGCCTAATTTAAATTAATCACTTCTCAATTTAAACTAAGAACATAAAATTAAACATCAAATATAGTGTTATTCCAAATATATTTGACATATCTTAATATCACAATTTACACCAGAGTGTTCTTAGTCGTCCTAATTAAATTCTTGGGTATTACATTCTCTCCCCCTTATTGGAATTTCGTCCTCGAAATTTAAATGCAATATATATATAAATCATAACAAAAGAATTATTACCTTAATTCTCAAACAGATATAGGTATCTGTTCTTCATATCCTACTCAAGCTCCCATGAAGCTTCCTCCATCCCATGGTTTTGCCAGAGTACTTTCATGAGCGGAATGGTCTTTGTTCTTAACTGTTGCTCCTTGTGATCCAAGATATGAATTGGTCTTTCTTCGTATGTTAAGTTCTCTTGAATTTGTAAAGGCTCATAACTGATAACATGCGAAGGATCATGCACGTACTTTCGTAGTGTAGATACATGGAACACATTATGCACTCCAGCTAATTATGGTGGTAATGCAATTCTATATGCTACTGGCCCTACCACTTCTTTTACTTTAAATGGACCTACATATCTCGGGCTCAATTTCCCTTTCTTACCAAACCGGACTACACCTTTCATTGGCGAAACCTTAAGAAATACCTAATCGCCAATTTCAAATTCCAACTAGCGACGATGTTGATCCGCATAACTCTTTTGTCGACTTTGAGCCGTTAACATTCTTTTTCGAATGAGTGCAACCTTGTCTTTGGTGTCTTGCACTATCTCTGGTCCCAATAACTGCCTCTCACCAACTTCATTCTAATACAATAGTGATCTACATTTGCATCCATATAGAGCTTCATAAGACGCCATCCCAATAGTTGCTTGAAAACTATTGTTATAAGCAAACTCAACTAAAGGTAAGAATTTAATCCAATTGCCTTTAAAATCAAGTACGCATAATCTAAGTATATTTTCAAGAATTCAAATAGTTTTTTCTAATTGCCCATCAGTTTGTGGATGATATGCTATACTAAAATTCAATTTTGTTCCCACAGCTTCTTACTATCTTTTCCAAAATTTCGAAGTAAATCGAGGATCTCGGTCAAATACTATTGAAACAGGCACTCCATATAACTTGACAATCTCCTGAATATACAATTCTGCCATCTTTTGCATGGAATCAGTAATTTTAAAAGGAACAAAATGAGCATTCTTAGTAAGTCTATCAACTATTATCCATATAGCATCTTGTCCACTAGGTGCCTTTGGTAAACTCACCACAAAATCCATTGTTATTTGATCTGACTTCCATTCTGGAATACTAAGTGGTTGCAATGGTCCTGCCGGTTGTTAATGTTCAGCTTTTACCTGCTGACAAAAAGGACATCGCGCTACATATTCTGCAATATCTCGCTTCATGCCAGACCACCAATAATTTCTCTTCAGGTCTTGGTACATCTTTGTACTCCTTGGGTGCACAGTATAGTAAGTTTTATGTGCTTCATCCAAGACTTCTTTCCTCAGCTTAGCATCATTTGGCAACACAGCTCTAGAATCACCGGTTCTTAAAATACCATCTAATGCAAAATCAAAACCACGAGCTTCTCCTTTACTAGCTTTTTCTCTAAGCTCTTTTAACTCTGGGTTCTTTTCTTGGGCTACCTTGATCCAATCTGCTATCATTGGAACAATAATAAATGTTGCAAATCTTATATCTCCAATTGTTGGTTTTGTGTCTAATTGGATCATTCCAAATTGCTGAGCAAGCTAGTCCGGTGTTATCATAGAATCTGATACATCACCCTGTGATTTTCTACTTAATGCATCAGCAACTACGTTCGCCTTACCCTGATGATAGAGGATATAACAATCATAATCCTTTATTAGTTCTAACCATCTTCGTTGCCTCATATTCAGATCTTTTTGAGTGAAAATATATTTGAGACTCTTATGATCAGTATATATTTCACACTTTAAGGCAAAAACTACCGTTGCTAATTCTAAATCATGAGCAGGGTAGTTCCTTTCGTGATTCTTTAATTGTCTTGAGGCATAAGCTATCACTTCACATCCCAATCCTTAATCATGAGAAGCATCACTATACACCACAAATCCTTCTCTATCTGATGGAAAAGCAAGAATTGGTGCTGTCACTAATCTCCTCTTAAGTTCTTGAAAGCTTGCCTCACACTCGTCACTCCAGACATAACGAGTGTTCTTCTTTGTCAATGCTGTCAAAGGTCCTGAGAGTGCGGAGAACCCTTCCACAAATCTCCAATAATAGCCAGCAAGTCCCAAGAAACTACGAATCTCATAGACATTTGTTGGCCACTCTCATTTAACCACAGCTTCAATCTTGCTTGGATCTACTTCAATCCCATCTCCTGAGATTACATGTCCCAAAAATGAGACTTTCTCCAGCCAAAATTCACATTTCTTGAGTTTGGCAAACTTCTTTTCTCTCAAAATATCCAGTACCTTCTTTAAATATTCAGCATGTTCTTGTTGATTTGTTAAGTAAATTAATATATCATCAATAAACACAACAACAAACCAATCAAGATACTTATGGAACACTCTGTTCATCAAGTCTATGAATACAGAGGGTGCATTAGTTACTCCAAAAGGCATAACTAAAAATTCATAATGATCATACTGTGTTCGGATAGCTGTCTTCTGTACATCTACCTCTCGCACTTTAAGCTGATGATACCCTGACCGAAGATCAATTTTAGAGAAAACCGAAGCTTTCTTTAATTGATCGAATAGATCATCAATTATGGGCAAAGGGTACTTATTCTTAATAGTAACTCGATTTAATTCACGATAATCAATGCATAACCGCATAGATCCATCATTTTTCTTTACAAACAACACCGATGCTCCCTACGGTGATACACTTGGACGGATGAAACCCCTATCTAACAGTTCTTGAAGCTGTTCCTTTAATTCTTTTAACTCAGTTGGTGCCATACGATATGGTGCTCTGTGAATTGGTTAAGTTCCTGGTACAATATCAATAGAGAACTCAATTTCCTGATCAGGTGGTAATCCTGAATAAACTTCTGTAAAGACATCAGAGTAGTCGCACACTACCGGAATATTTTCTAGCTTCAATTCACTATCTGGCTTAGCTATAACATAACCCAAATATGCACAATCACCTTCTTTGACACTCCTTCTTGCTTGAACGGTGGAGAGAAGTGGCGGAGTGGCTCGGACTCGAGATCCGCAATACTTGAATTCTTCAGCACCAAATGGTCGAAAGGTAATTTCTTTCCTTCGACAATCAATGCTTGCATGGTGCTTTGACAGTCAATCCATTCCTAAAATAATATCATAGCCTAGCATTTTAAATACTACCAAATTTGTTAGTAGAGTTCTTCCTCCCACAACAATAGGACAATCTTCTACTATCTTCTTACACGTTAGAGAGTCTCCCACGGGTATAACTACTGTTATACTCTGCCTTAGGGGTTCGATATTCATATCACAAAGTTTTGCATAAGCGACAAAGACAAATGAATGCGTCGCACCCGAATCAAACAACGTGCATGCAAGGCTACCAAATAAAGGAATGATACCTGTCACCACATCAGCGTCTACTTCTTCTTCTTCAACATCAGCACCTCCTGGGGTTAGTGAATACACCCGTGCTTGGGCTGGTTGCTTTTGTTGATAACCGCCCCCTTGCGGCTTCTTCACTCCTGCATCTGCAATTGGGCAATTCCTTTGAAAATGTCCCGCTTGACCGCATACATAGCAATTTCCAACCACTACCTTACAGTCTCCAAAGTGAAACCTCCCGCATTTAGTACATGGAGATTTTTGGTTTCCTTGAGCTACCGAAATTTTTTTCTTTATAGCTGAACTAGAGCTAGCACCCACAGCTGGCATCTTAGATGGATATGATGCTTGAGGCATTGGTCGCTTCTAGCGTGCAAAAGCAGCCACTGCATCATTGAGGCTCCTTTCAGCTAAAGATGCCACATCCACCAATTCGGTGAAATCCTTAATCTTGTGGCATATCACCTTTCCTTTGATTCGTGGATTAAGTCCATTTTGGAATCGCTCAGCCTTTGTTTCTTCATTTGGAACCAGATTTAAAGCAAACCTTGACAGTTCCATAAATTTAGCAGAGTATTGTTCCACTGTCATACTACCTTGAACCAGGTTCTGGAACTCAATTGCCCTTAGCTGCTGTTGAGCCCTGGGAAAAAATTGTTTATTAAACTCAACTTTGAAAATTTTCCATGTGATTAGAGCTTCACACTCCAATTTGACCAACAACATCTGCTTCTTCGTCTTCCACCATTTCGTTGCTTCACCAGTAAGCTTTAGTGCTGCGTACCTGACTTTTTGTTCATCGGTACAACCAAGGTTTTCAAGTAAATCTTGAATGTCAGTAATCCAAGCTTCAGCAACCATTGCTCCTTGTGCGCCATCAAACAATCGAAATTGGTGGCTGGAAAAATCTTGCATCGTGCATCCGAGGTTCTCCCGTCGTTGTGGCAATCATGCCACTGCTTCTGCAAACCGTCGAGTTGTCTCTGCCATAAATTGCACCATGGCAGGATGCATTCCATCATAATGGGGTAGAGGAGGAGGTGGTGGTGGTAAATTTTCCTCACCACGGCTTTCTTCAAACCTTCGTAGATTACTCAAATTACGATGCCTAGGTGGCATGGTATCTGCATTAATTAAACTTTATCAATGACTAAATCCATCTAGATTTACTCAAAAGGTTGGCTTGTAAGCCATTTCATTACTAGTTTACACTAATTACAATTTACATAATCAAGATAATGCAGCCGACTTCATATAAGAAGTTTTTTGGTGCATTAACCTTTTTGATTCTTAATTACGTTTTCTTCCTCTTTAAGAGGTACTCCTCCCTAGGACTCCAATCAGGATCATCTGAGTCTGAGTTTGAGTCTGATTCTTCCTCCGACTCACTTTCCTTTTCAGATTTAGATTTATCTTTCTCAAATTCCTCTTCAGGATGATTGGACCCTACTTCCTCTTCAAGATCAGATTCCTCTTTAATTCGATCCATTAATTCTCTAATTTCGTCTTCCGTGAGTCCAAATGGTTGCTCCTCATCAAAAAGTTTTGGAATCTTTTTCACAGTTGGGCCACTTTCAACTGGCCAAGTGCGTTTAGCCACCTAATTTCCGTCATAAATTTGTTTCATCTTTTTTCTGAAACAGATCATAATAGTTTAAATATCATTACAAACTTTTTATTTAAAATTTTATAATCCTACAGCTCTTGCAGTGTTTCTTAGACTCTAACCTAATAGGGCTAACTCTCATGGTCCTCAGAGTATTTTAGATATGCCGTTATAATGCCAAAGTGGTATTATAATATTTTAGATATGCCGTTATAATGCCCAAGTGGTATTATAATATTTTAGATATGCCATTATATTGCCCAAGTGGTATTATGATATTTTAGATATGCTGTTATAATGTCCAAGTGGTATTATATTATTTTAGATATGCCGTTATAATGCCCAAGTTGTATTATGACATTTGAGTTATGTTGTTATAATGCTCGAGTGATATTATAATATTTTAGGTATATATCGTTATGCTGTCCATTTTTGGACAGAGTAAAAGGAAAATAATCAATCGTCTAGATATTGATTTTTAAAAATAATTTTAGACTAATATACTGTCGCGCGTGGGCGCCATTAATTGCAGTGAGTTTATAAACGACAATAGGAGTTTTTAAACAGACTATGAAAAGTAAGTATTTTACTTACTGAGCAAAAAAAATACTATGTTTTGATAATTGTTATATTACATGAGCATGAGTATTTTATGAATAACATGATTATATGTTTCTGATTATTTTTACATGTGTTGAATAAGTTGTGAAATGAATGAAGATGATTATGAGAACAAAAGTATGATTTTAGAGATGACATGTTATTGTATACTGTTGACCAATGAGAATAAAATATATTAAGGGTGCATTTGGGATTGCGATTTCATAGACAATAAGTGCGATTTTAAACCAAATCGCAGAAAATTGATCGTTTGGGAACTGCGTTTTTAAAAAATTGCGATTTGAAAAAGTATAAAATCTGCGTTTTCAAATCGCAGGTAAGGGGTGCTTTTTTAAAAACGCAGAATTTTAAATGTTAAACTACGATTTTAAAGGCCAAATCGCTATTTTGCCAAACGCTTAACTGCGTTTTTAAAAATCACTTTTTCACATCTCACTTTTTAAAATCGCTATTTTTAAAATCGCACTTTTTGAAATCGCAATCCCAAACAGACCCTTAGAAACTTGAAAAACTAGAAGGTGTTCTTATATTAACTGTGGAAGCTAAATAAAAAGTTCTAGGTTAAATAAGAAACCAGAGGTTTTCTTAAGTTAAATATGAAGCAGAAATGTGTTCTTATATTAACTGTGGAAGCTAAGTGAGAGTTTCAAGTTAAATAAGAAACTGGAAAGACTATATGAAAAAAAATGTTAATCGAGGAGTCAGTGTGCGTCTTGTCGAGGAGCCAGTGTGCGTTCTAAAAGAGGTAAACAAAGGGTTTAAGTCCCTTAGAAAGCCGGAGGGGTCAAGACTCCTAGAGGAAATGAGAGAAGGTTGCATTGCATATAATGAATACTGTGATTTATATGTTTTATGATTATTGAATTATTTAATTTCTTTATAATTATATACATATGCTGGTTATGAGATGCAAGTAACCTGTATATAGATATAAGTATAAAGCTATACATATATAGTTGTCAAGAAGAAAATAAGTGGATTTTTATTGTGTATTATCAAACAAACTCTACAGTGCTTATCTTATCAGCTATGAATTTCATGGAATGATTATTTTAGAAAAACTTAATGTAGCTGTTAATATAATCACCATGTTAGAGAATTTTCAAAAAAAGATGGCTTATATTGAAAAGATCAGTAATTCTTATACTTGTTGAGTTTGTGGACTCATTAATCCACCTATGTAATTGTGGGGTCACAATTGCATAGATATTAATACAGATGAAGAAGAGAATGAAGATGATATATATGCCTGTTTGGGTTATTATGGATGAGGCAATCTGTTGCCTCTATTTTGTTGTGACATATTATGTGAATAGCAGTCACCTGAGGATGTTTATATGGCTAAATAGTGTGCAGTACTTTTGATGTATAGTTGTTAATGGTGTGCCACCTGTGGCACTTTTGATTATTGTTGATAGATATCTTGTAAAATACAATGTAAGGATCTGTTTAATATAGAAGTGTTATATTAAGCTCTTATGTGTTTTGTATGGGTTATGTTTAAAAAAAAAAAAAAATTTCACTGCAAGATTTATGATCTTTGATGATATTGAGGTTTTGAGAGTAGTACAAAGTGGTAATTGGAGTTTTTCACTTTCATCTTTCATTAAGTAAAGATGGGGCGTTACACTTGGTAGTGAGGTTAGCAGCTTCAGTGGGTTGCTCTTTTCTGATTTTGGAAGGAGACTCTTTGGTTACGATTCTGGTTGTTAATGCTCCGGGTCTGTTCACTGATTGGAATTAGCTTCTGTAGTCGCGGACATTCAGCTTCTTCTTCTCGCCTTCTCAGATTAGAAGGCTTTGAAAATCTCGAGATGTGCTGATTTTGGTGCACATTAAGTTGCTAGATGGGCCGCTGCCAATAATATTTTTGGCAACATTCCCACTTGTTCTCCTTTTCTTTCTGCTATTTGTTTAAGGAGTGGCAAAGACCTTCTAACGTAATCCCTTCCAGGATTTCCCTATTTGTTTTTAAAAAAGTGACTCTAACACTGTTTTTAGTCCCTTTTAAAAAAAAAAAAAACACTGTTTTTAGTCCTTTTAAAAAAATTTAAAAAAAACACTGTTTTTAGTCTGCTTTTTGACTCGAAAGGCGACCAAAACTGTGATGATGAAAGGAGAGAGAGAGAGAGAGTGATGAGAATTGGTAAGCTAGAAAAAATGTGGGTCTGATTGTGTAGAATTCGCATGGTATGGTTGGTGGGTCATTAATTTGGAATTTTGAATCTTCCATCTGCATTGCTTGGATACCCTTTTTGCCCTTTGCCCTTTCCTTGCTCTATAACATGATATTTTCTTGTCAATGGTGCTTTTAAACTCATGATTTAGGACATCCTGGTCAATTGCTTCAAGAGCATTGTTATTTTACACTTGATAATATATTACAGGGGTAACAAATCAGTAATGCTTTTTTCTTTTTTTGGTTAGTAATTAATGAAATTTTATTATAAAAGGGGAGATACCTTAAGCATACGGATGTAGACAAAAGGTTTATCTAAGTAATTAATTCACCACATGTGAATTATTTAATTGAAATGAAGAATAAATTGATGAAAATAAGTTCAAGCTCAAGATTTCTAACTCTGATACTATATTAAATCACCGCTCATAATAAGAGAAAAATTTAATCATTTAATCAATGCTTTAACAGAACAGAAAAACAAGTTCAGGTAATCAAGCTGGATGTGGAGATAAACTGTTAATCAGAGATCAAGCACTTCTAATTTCCATGAAACTTCACTTAGGCCACCCGACAATTTTTCTAATTTCGATCCCAACAATTCAGCCAAATTACCCCGAATTCAACTTTCAGCGACATTTTCTTCTACTTTCGTGGACGAGAGGGAAATGGGATTAACAGTTAGGCCACCAAATTACGAAAAGAAATGTGAACACAACTTTATTGCTAGTAGTAACTTGCAAGTTTCCTAATGTTGACCGCTTTTTCACTACGTGGAAAGCCAGGGAATCGCTTGCATGCATATATAACAATAGCCAAAGCCTTGTTAGAGAAACTTATCAAGCCTTTTCACAAAATCTGTAAATCAGCATTGCATTATTAAACAAGCTTGTAAGTCTCCCATGGCGTCCACCAGCACTCAGAGAGCCTCTTCATCTTCTTCTTCAACACGTCGATGGACATACGATGTTTTTCTCAATTTCTACGGCAAAGACACCCGCAAGAGTTTTACAGACCATCTACATACTGCTTTGAAACAGAAAGGCATCAACGCGTTTAGAGACGATCAAAAGCTTGAACGAGGAAAATATGTTTCTGAAGAGCTCTTAAAAGCAATACAAGAATCTATGTACGCGATCCCCATTATCTCTGCAAACTACGCTTCCTCTAGATGGTGCCTCATTGAACTTGCCAAGATCGTCGAATGCATGAGAGACACGGGGCTCACAATTTTGCCAATTTTCTACGATGTGAATCCATCTGACATACGAAATCAGACGGGGGCTATTGCAAAAGCTTTTGCTAAGCATGAAGCTTCTTTGAGAAAAAAGAAACCCAAGGTTGACATTGACACGTTGCAAAAGTGGAGAGCTGCTTTGGGAGAAGTGGGCAATATCTCCGGATGGCATGTACATAATAGGTAACATTTAGTACTCTTTTCTTCTTTCTGTGCGAACATTGATAAGTTGAAAATTTCTCCAAAATAATCAAATTTTGTTCTAAATTAGTATCTTCAACACTAAAACTTGGCCCATGGATTAACATGACAAATTTAATTTACTTTCAAAGTCAAACAGAATGAGAGCAACTTTCAGTTTGTTTGAACTTAGGGAAAATTTTAATTTCCGCCAACCTCTCCAAAGAAACTTCTAGTCATTTTTTTTTACCTCGCCGACAATGATCATCTGTGTTTTTGTGGTGATAGAAGAATCTTTCTTTTCCTTTTTTGTTTTTATTTTTTCTTTTGGCTCTAGCTAATTATCATATATTGGCATCATCATCATCATAAAAACTCAGATTTGTAGAAAAACTATGACAAAGCAATGAAGACCTGAAGAAGTTTTTTTTTTTTTTAAGTGATTTAGATATATGATGAAGCTAAAATTAACATAATAAATAAATTTTAAAACAAAATGTTTTTAAATAGTACTCAAAACAAATCAAGAATCACATACTGCAGTGACATGGTCAAATTACATCTTACTAATAAACAATATTTTGGGGGGGGAGTTGAAATCCATAAATTTTGGATTAAAATGCTATTGGCATTTCTAATTAACCATCCACAACCATGAGTAATCATTGTATAACAAGTTTAAATTTCGTGCAGAATTGCTTTGATTAGCAAAATCAGCATTATCTAGTAAATATATTTAATTGGTCTATTTGTGATATCTTTATCTTATTGTGAAGATATAAGAAAAAAATGACTACGAAAAAGAGAATACAAGAAGCATACAAATAATTAAAGATCAAATTAGGCAGACTCTCAAACCATTGAACTTTTATAGTTAGGTGAAAAAGAACATGGTTTTTTATTAGACCTATGAGGAACCAAGCAAATTAATCAAACAATCATGGTGCTGCATCATAAATTAAGATTTTCATTTCTTTGCTGAATGAATTGAAACATTGTACATGATTAGGCGTTTTGTCTCTCAATGTCTATATAGGCACGAATCAAAAGTTGTCGAAGAAATTAGTAGAAGGATACTTAATGGATTGGCTCGTAACTTCTCAAATGTTTCCAAGGATCTTGTTGGAATAGAATCCCGTGTAAAAGAAGTGATGAGCTTACTTAGTATAGGGTTGCATGATGTTCGCTTTTTAGGGATTTGTGGTATGGGTGGAATTGGGAAGACAACTCTGTCACAAGTCATTTATGATAGAGTTTATCATCAATTTGAAGCTAGTTGCTTTATTGCTAGTATTAGAGAAGAAACCAGAACTGCTCATGGTCTAGTTAATCTACAAAAACAACTTATTTCTGAGACCCTCATGGAAAGAGAAATAAATATATGGAATGAGTATGGGGCAAGCAGAGAGATAGCGAACCGACTACGTAATAAAAAGGTTTTTATTGTTCTTGACGATGTGGACGGAGCAAAACAACTAGAAGCATTAGTAGGGAGCCATGATTGGTTTGGTCAAGGGAGTAGAATCATTATAACAAGCAGAGATCGTCATTTGCTGGATAGATTTGTAAATAATACCTATGAGGTTCGGGAGCTCTATTATACTGAAGCTCTAGAGCTCTTTAGTTGGAAAGCCTTCAAGAAGCCTCATCCTGAAGAAAATTATGTAAAATTGTCCATAGATTTTGTGAATTACGCTCAAGGCCTTCCTTTAGCTCTTGAAGTTTTGGGTTCCTACTTATTTGCTAGAAACATGGATGCATGGGAAAGTGCGAGGAATTTCCTAAAAGAAAATCCTAACGCAGAAATTTTGGATAAACTTAAATTAAGTTTTGATGGATTGGAGGATTTGGAGAAAAAATTGTTTTTAGATATTGCATGTTTCTTCAATGGAGCAAATATAAATAGCATCAGACACAAACTAGAAAGTTTGGGTTACTATCCACACATCAATATCAAAGTTCTTGTGGACAAATCTCTTCTAACCATCTCACCAAGCTGTAACATACGGATGCATGATTTGTTACAAAAAATGGGTCAAAAAATAGTTCATGATGAGTCTGAGCAGCCAGGCGGATGCAGTAGATTGTGGCATTATAAGGATGTCATTCGCGTGTTGAAAAATGATACCATAAGTGGATTAATCTAGACACAAACATAGAGAAGTACATTTGTTATACTGATTCTTCCAAGTATTTTTCAAATATTTTCTCCACGCTAATTTTATTTTTCTTGGCTACTAGGGAACTGATGCTATTAAAGGCATTGTCCTAAAATTACCTTTACAGAAACAGGAACGACTAAATGTTGAAGCCTTCTCAAAGATGAAAAATTTGAAAATGCTTGAGATTAGCAACGTTCATTTAAGCTTTTCTAATGCTCGTGATAATTCACGCACTTTGGAATGGCATGGAAATCCTTCGAATTTCATGCTAAGCAATGAATTATGTGTTATGGAATGGTGGGGATATCCTTTCGAATCCTTGCCAACTAGTTTCCAATCAGACAATCTTGTTGAGCTCAGAATGCCTTTTAGTTGCCTCAAACAACCATTTGATAGAAGGAAGGTAAGATTTTGGCTTATGCAACTGTATTTTCTTTTTCTTCTTCTTCTTCCTTTTACTCTTCTTCATTTTATCTAACTATTTATTGGTCTTCTATAACAGAGTTTTGACAAATTGAAATGCATTAACCTGAGTCACTCTAAAAACTTAATCGAGACACCCGACTTCAGCGGAGTCCCAAATCTTGAGATACTAAAGCTTTTATATTGTACAAGTCTGTCTAAGGTCCACCCATCCATTGGAATTCTAAGACGGCTTGAAGAGTTGAATCTACAAGGTTGCAAACGTATTAAGAGACTTCCAGACGAGATCTGCTTGGAATCTCTTGAATTTCTTAATCTTTGCGACTGTTCAAGACTGAACAAGTTTCCAGATAGTGTGGGTAATATGACATCTTTGCAATACCTTTATTTGGGCAGGACTACCAAAAAAAAGTTACCATTATCATTAACGAGTTTGTCGTCTCTGGTAAGTCTCAATATATCCCCTCTTCTTGTAGCTGAAAGAGCTACAAGGAAATTTTCGCTAGGTAGTGGCTCAGATCTCATCAGTCCTTTGATCCCTAATTCGTTCTCAGGTTTAAGCTCTTTAGCATGTCTAGATCTGAGTTATCAAAATCTATCTGATGGAGCAATTCCTAGTGATTTTTGTTGCTTATCCTCAATAGAAAGTTTAAATCTTTCTGGGAACAAATTTACGAGGATACCAGAAAGCATTTGGCAACTTTCTAGTCTCAAATATCTAAATCTGAGTTACTGCAACCTATTGGATGGAGCGATCCCCAATGATCTTAGTTGCTTATCCTCACTTTGGTCTTTAAACCTAAGTGGCAACAAATTTATGAGAATACCAGATAGTGTGGCTCAACTTTCTCATCTTTGGGAACTTGACTTGGAAGATTGTAGTTGGCTTCAAGTATTGCCGAAGCTTCCATTAGGATTAAAAGACTGATGTAAAAATTGTCACATCGTTGGAGTTGTGTATAACCAAATGACACGTTACTTCAAATCAAAAATTAAGGAGCATTGTTGTGCTTTTTGGGGGGCGCTTTTTGATTACGATGACAAACCCTACACGACTCTACATCTAGCATCACGAATCGTTTATGACTGAAGCTCTTACTGATCTCCTTTTTAACACACATGAATCGCATTGTTGAAATAAATACAAGTTATTTAACATCTTTCTCTTTTTGGTTTTTATTTTACAGTCTCAATATTTTGATTCCACGGTAGCATGTGGGCCTGCACTGCTGGGATCTGGAATCTCAGAGTGGTTCAATGATAAAAGCGGTACTAATTCGTCTGGAACAATTCAAATGCATATAGATTTGGATTCAGATGAGTGGGAGGGGTTAGCTCTTTTTATTGTTTATCAAGTTCATGAGCTCGACACTTATCCAAGAAAGAGAAGAAAGAGAAAACGAAAGGTCCATGAGCATGGGAATTCGAATTCTAGAACAATTGATGGTCGTGATCCTAATATTCCCTACATTGTTTGTCAATTTCAAGCCAATGAAGTTGATCTTGTAGAACCCTTAGTCCTTTGTGCCCCAGAAGTCCATTCTGTTGGGCCAAGTGGATTTTGGGTGTATATATCAAGGATGTGGTTCGGAAAACGATCGAGTAATAGTTTGGAATCTTTCAACCTTGAGGCTTCAATTACAACAGGTAGCCTGAATGTGGAAGTGAAGGAGTGTGGGACACGTGTAGTAAGTGACCATAATGCTGATGAGTTCTACAAAGTTCTAAACAGCATTTCTCCAAGTGGTTTGGATTTTTGGAAAATTTTTTGGGATTTGAATCGAGGTTTTCCAAGTCTCGACTTTTTTGGTCATTCATTATTGCTGACGTTATGAGAGTCCCCTTTTCCATCCCAGAGGATAGGATA
>FXXK01001018.1:72196-85945 GCA_900184695.1 Betula pendula
GGGGTTGGTCCTTAGTCGAATCCGTCAGAGACACCTAAAAAAAGCATGGGTGATACAGACCGAATCAGGAATGGTAGTAGTAGTATAGAGGCTCTGACATCGTAGCAATGTCACTCCACACCTTATGGTTCTCTCATTCAAAATTCCCAATACTTGTCTTGGTCTGTGTTATACATTAAATATATGATCACCAACATATTAATAGCCTATTTTATACACACACACATACTCTCGGTTACGGATACGAAAAACCATATAATAAACTAAAGTATGATACAGCTTCTCTGAGTAGTAGAGAGCACAAATCTTACAATGCTTGGTTATAGTAGGTTTTGTTGGCAGGGCATCGAGCAAGTCTACTCTTATGTTTCTTTTTTTCGTGGAAGTATAAATGTCTGTTTCTAATTATTTGGATTCATTATCTTGATTTTAATGTGAATGAAAACATGGGTGTATAATTCATTGAATGTACATCAACCCTCTATTATCAAATGGAGGCAACTAGACGCAGTGCGTTTAGGATGAAGTAAAGATAAGTCCTGTCACCAAAAGAGCAGAATAGGATACATGTATATGCATATTTGTATAAATCTATTCAGCTACTAATTTATGCTTGAATATATCATGCGCAAAGGTAATTTCAGATTTTTCATACGCTTGGTGGATTGTACAAAATAAGCAGGAGGATTTGAACATTAGTTATGGATCGACAATAGTAGAGAGAATAAGCCAAGTATATTCTCTAAACTCACATTGATAAGATCACGACGGGTTTTCTTAATGTAACATTCATAGAAAAATGTTATAACACCGATACCTCTTTGCTTAATATTTTCCTTAACTATAATAAAAAATTTATTGTCAATCCTTCTGTTGGCATTATAATAAGTTGTGTTGACATTGCCCAGCTCTACTGATATATTTTCGTTTTGGTGGAGGCGCCCTATTGATGCCAGAGTCCCTGCCGGCGCAGTAGAAGCACGGATCCCAAGTATGAGGTTGGTGTTATTTGAGAACCCTTGTTTAATCGTGAACCTATCTGTTTGTCAATTTACACCAATGGAAGTATTAGTTGATGTTAGAGAACCTGGTCCTTGGGGTCCCCTGGAGGTCCCTTCCTGTTCTAAAACAGCCATTTCCTCACCATGGTTTGGATTTACAAAGTTATGATCACCATTTTTTTTCTAATTTGTGGATAGTGTTTTATAAGCCAAGCTGTCCGAGGTCTTGTGGCCCTATTAAATTAAGGACAATGTAATGAAACGTTGTAGCATCTGGGTCAAATTGGATCGCTTCCAAAATTGGATCGAATCAATTGGGCCAAATCACACAAACGTACCACTTTGTTAGATCTCATTTTCAATGGCTAAAACCCAAAAACCAAACAATACTGCAAATTGGAAATATCGTGGCATAAATATGTTAAAGGATAAATATGAGTTTCACTCAAATCAACCATTGATAATCTGCCCAAGGAGGGTTATTGATCCTTAGCAAAAAGATTTCCTTAACTTCCTCAAATTTATTCACGGACAGCAAGGCCCCACAACTGAAGCTTGATTTCACGCCTGACACAGGCAAAACTCACTCCATAACTTTCATGCGCACGCCCCTGATTTCCCATGTTTCCCTGGCCTGACTTTCACCGACCACTCCTAAGCTCACTGCCATGCTCCTCTTCTTAATAGTTTGAAGTCTTTTCCTTTCTTACTTCTTGGTGTTACGTGCTAAGTCTGGTATGAAAAGCCTATTTTGGCTTTTGTTGCTTTAGTTCTCAAAACCAATGTAAAAGACTTCCTGCGATAATGGCTAAATAAGAACAGCCTACTCTTGCCTTTGCGTAAGTCAAACCAAATCAGAGCTTCTCCAAACTCTTTCATGCGCTATCAAGCCCTTGGCCTAAACGCCCTTTGAATTACTTCTGGCTTTCTTTTCCTTTGATGGCAGCACCGCACGGTGTGGGCTAAAGCCTTAGCCCACGCGGGCCATTGCCTTGAGGAAGCTTCTAAACGGAGCTGTTCATTACTCTTTGCATGCTCTTTCAGCCTTTTTATTCAAACACCTTCCATCTTCATCACCCTGTTTCGTCCACCCACATAACAAAACGGTGCTCCTTCACAGCTACCGGCTTCTTCCTCTACACCCAACACCGAACACAAACGTATACCATTCAACCACATCATCTCCCTCACGGGGCCACGCAGTCACCCAATAGCGCCCATAAACCATCGCGCTACACCGGCTTCTGCCGGAACACCGAACCCAGAATAGCCCGAAGCAAAGAAACAAGCAAATCAAGAAAGGGTAGAAAGGAGACCAAAAACCAAGGAAGAGAAACCAAGAAATATGCTGCTTGATGCTGCGTCCCTCATTCCTATTATTCATCTTCTTACTTTGCATCCCATCAAAACAAAGAGTGTACACGCGATCTGTGAGTGAGCTTCGTATAATCGCTTGTCAGTAAGTCAGGCCCATCTTTTCTTTGCTTTTCGAAGATACACGACCAGTGGTCGGTTTGTAAAAGCCAGGGAGCCATTTCTTCTTGGCCTTTGTGGTTACCTCGTTTGAATACCCGCGACCAAATCTTCAGCCCTTTGGTTGCTCTATTTTCTGTTGCCCATAGTTGGCCCTTTCTTTTCTTCTTTTCGGGCTTTGTGGTAAAGTTTGAATACCCAGGGCCCATTTCAACCCTTTGTTGGCTTCTCTTCTTTGGCCATAGCTGGGCCTAATTTCAGGCCCTTTGACGGTAATAGTTTGAAGACCCAGGGCTTGTGAATCAGATTTGTTCTTAATTAACAAAAACAAAAAAAAAAAATAAAATAAAAGGGGGGGGGAAGTCTTATTTTCTTCTTCGGTTTCTTTTTATGTAACAAACTGAAGGGGATTGCTGCCGCCCCCAATCAGTTTTGCGAGGGAGTGTTAAAGGATAAATATGAGTTTTCACTCAAATCAACCAAATGATAATCTTGCAAGGAGTTATACTGCAAAAGAATTTCTGTAAACTCCACAATTTTCCAACGGTGACAGCAAGCCCACAACTTGATGGCTGAATTTCACCGCCTGACAGCCAGCAACAACTCACTCCATACTTCATGCTGCACGCCACTGATTTCCATGGGTTCCTGCCCTGACTTTCACCACACTCTAAGCTCACTGCCATGGTCCTCTCTTAATGAGGTTGAAGTCTTTTTCCTTTCTTTACTTTCTTTATAGTTACGTGTAAGTCTGCTATGAAAAGCCTTTGGCTTTGTGTTGATTTTAGTTCCAAAACCATTGAAAAGACTTTCTGCATATTGGCTATAAATAGAACAGCTACTCTGCCTTTGGTAAGCAACCAAACCAAAGCTTCTCCAAACTCTTCAAAAACTATATATTTGTTAGAAATTCAAAATTTGAAAAACGCAATAAAAAAAAAGTAATTGTCGGACAGTGGCCAGTGGCCAGTACGAAATACAATTTCATTAGGGCATGCAGCATTCAATAAGTGAAGCATAATCTGTACCGAAACGATGACAAGTCAATCCACAAAAACATACATTTACAAAAGGTAAAATAATTTATTTAAAGTTATGAAATAATGCTAAAAGTAAAATAAAGCAAAATGAGAAAGGTGAAAGCTAGCTCGAAAGTGCCTAGGAAAAAAAAAAAAAAAAGTAAAGCAGAAAAGGAAAAATAAATGTCTTATCGGTGAACCGCATCCGCTATCTTACTCCTTTTATTATTGGTGAATGTCCATCCACGTTCTTACCCTCTAATTATTGTGAGAGTTGACAAAGTCCAATTAAGCTACCTCCAAGAAAAAAACTTCCGAATCCCAACTTTCCACGAAATTTTCTTCTACTTTCGTTTGGTGGAACAAGAGGAGGGAGCCCAACTAATGTAACGGGTTGCCCAATAATGTTAACGCGTTGATGGAGGAAGACTTTTCTGGACCGCTAGCCTTTCAAAAAAGCAATGCGAACATTAAAAATATGCTGTTGTACTTTTGTAACAGGGAGGATCAAAGAAAAGGTTATTACTTTAATGGCTGTAAAATTTGAAAATTTCCTCATGTTGACTACCTTTTCACACAACGCGAAAAGCCGGGAAATCGCTTGCATATATAAATAGCAATAGGCAACAGCCAAAGGCTTGTTAGAGAAACTGAATTAAGCCTTTTCTCAAAATCTGTAAATTAGCATTGCATTATTAAACAAGCTTGTAAGTCTCCCATGGCGTCCACCAGCACTCAAAGAGCCTCTTCATACGAAGTTTTCCTCAGTTTTTTCGGCAAAGACACCCGCAACAGTTTTACAGACCATCTATACGCTGCTTTGAAAGATAAAGGCATTAAAGTGTTTAGAGACAATGAAGAGCTCGAGCGAGGAAAAAAAATTTCTGAGCTCTTAAAAGCAATACAAGAATCCACATACGCGATTGTCGTTATCTCTGCAAATTACGCTTCGTCTAGATGGTGCCTCATGGAACTTGCCGAGATCGTTCAATGCATGAAAGGCACGGGGAGAATTTTGCCCATTTTCTACCATGTGGATCCTTCCGACGTACGAAAGCAGGCTGGGAGTTTTGCAGAAGCTTTTGCTAGGCATGAAAAAGATCCCAAGTTTGACACTGAGATGATGCCAAAGTGGACAGCTGCTTTCGAAGAAGTGGGCAATATCGCCGGATGGCATCTACATGATAGGTAACATTTCATTACTCTTTTTTTCTTTCAGTGTGAACATGCATGGATAAGTTGGAAATTTCAGCAAAATAATCAAATTTTGTTCTAAATTAGTATCACATCATAATTTGCTAGACTAATTAAACTTGGCCCATGGATTAACATGACAAGTTTTATTTACTTTCATAGTCAAACAGAATGAGACTTTCTTTTCCTTTTTTGTTTTGTTTTTTGTTTTTTTGTTTTTTTGTTTTTCTTTTGGGTCTAGCTAAATCATATATTGGCATCATCATCATCATAAAAACTCAGATTTTGTAGAAAAAGTACCACAAGCAACGATGACATGACTGAAGATGTTAAAAAAAAAAATGATTTAGATATATGATAAAGCTAAAGTTAACATAATAAAGAAATTTATAACAAATTAAACAGTAGACATAACAAATCAAGAATCACATAAAAACTGCATGTGACATGGTCAAATTACGTCTTACTAATAAACAATATTTGGGGGAGTTAAAATCCATAAATTTTGGATTAAAATGCCATTGGCATTTCGAATTAATCATCCACAACCATGACCATTAACAATGAATTATATTTTTAGCCTCTATCATTGTCTCACAAATTTACATTTCGTGCAGAGCTTTGATTAACAAAATCAGCATTATGTAGTAAATATATTTAATTGGTCCATTTGTCATATCTTTATCTTATTGTGAAGATAAAAGAAAAATGACTAAGAAAAATGGAATACAAGAAGCATACAAATAATTAAAGGACCTAGTAAAATTAGCCACACTCTCAAACTATTGAACTTTTATAGTCAGGTGAAAAAAAACATGGTTTCTTAAGACTGCATGATGAACCAAGCAAATGAAACCTTAATTATGGTGCTACATCATAAATTAAAATTTTTCATTTCTTTGTTGAATGATGCTAAACGTTGTAAATGATTAAGCGTTTTGTCTCTCTATGGCTATATTGTCCTATCTTTTCTACAGGCCCGAATCAAAAGTTGTCAAAGAAATTAGTAGTAGGATACTTGATGGATTGAGTCATAACTTCTCAACTGTTTCCAAGGATTTTGTTGGAATAGAATCCCGTGTGGAGGAAATGATGACCTTACTTGGCATAGAATTGGATGATGTTCGCTTTTTAGGGATTTATGGGATGGGTGGAGTTGGGAAGACAACTCTTTCAAAAATCATTTATGAAAGAGTTTCTCCTCAATTTGAAGCTAGTTGCTTTATTTCGGGTATTAGAGAAGAAACCAGAAGTACTCATGGTCTACTTTATCTACAAAAACAACTTATTTCAGAGATCCTCATGGAAAGGAAAATAAATATATGGAATGAGTATGAGGCAAGCAAAGTGATAGCAAAAAGACTATGCAATAAAAAGGTCTTCATTGTTCTTGACGATGTGGATGGAGTAAAACAACTAGAAGCATTAGCATGGAGCCATGATTGGTTTGGTCAAGGTAGTAAAATCATTATAACAAGCAGAGATCATCATTTGTTGGATAGATTTGTGAATAATACCTATGAGCTTAAAGTGCTGAATGATGCTGAAGCTTTACAGCTCTTTAGTTGGAAAGCCTTCAAGAAACCCCATCCTAAAGAAAATTATGTGAAATTGTCTATGGATTTTGTGAATTACGCTAAAGGCCTTCCTTTAGCTCTTGAAGTTTTTGGTTCCTACTTATTTGCTAGAAACATGGATGCATGGGAAAGTGCGAGGGATTTCTTAAAAGAAAATCCTAGCGCAGAAATTTTGGATAAACTTAAAATAAGTTTTGATGGATTGGAGGATCTGGAGAAAAAAATGTTTTTAGATATTGCATGTTTCTTCAATGGAGCAAATATATATAGCATCAGACACAAACTAGAAAGTTTTGGTTACTATCTGAACATCAATATCAAAGTTCTTGTGGACAAATCTCTTCTAACCATCTTGGATGAAAGATTCATGAGGATGCATGATTTGTTACAAAAAATGGGTCAAAAAATAGTTGATGATGAGTCTAAGGAGCCTGGCGGACGCAGTAGATTGTGGCGTTATAAGGATATCCTTCACGTATTGAAAAATAACACTGTAAGTGGATTACTCTAGACACAAACATAGAGAAGTATATTTTTGATATTGTTTCTTCTAAGTATTTTTCAAATATTTCCACCACACTAATTTCATTTTTCTTGGTTACTAGGGAACTGATGCGGTTGAAGGCATTGTCCTAAAATTACCTTTACAGAAACAGGAGCGACTAAATATTGAAGCCTTCTCAAAGATGAAAAATTTGAAAATGCTTAAGATTAGCAATGATGGAATTATACCTGCAGGCTTTTATGAAGTTCCTGATATTTTACGCACTCTGGAATGGCATGGAGATCTTTCAAATTGCATGCTAAGCAATGAGTTATGTGTTATAGAATGGTTGGGATATCCTTTCAAATCCTTGCCAACTAGTTTCCAACCAGACAATCTTGTTGAGCTCAGAATGCCTTTTAGTTGCATCAAACAACCATTTGATGGAAGGAAGGTAAGATTTTGGCTTATGCAACTGTATTTTCTTCTTCTTCTTCTTCTTCTTCTTCCTTTACTCTTCTTCATTTTATCTAACTATTTATTGGTCTTCTACAACAGAGTTTTGACAAATTGAAATGAATTGCCCTCAGTCACTCTAAAAACTTAATCGAGACACCCGGCTTCAGTGGAGTCCCAAATCTTGAGATACTAGAGCTTAAACATTGTACAAGTCTGTCCAAGGTCCACCCATCCATTGGAATTCTAAGACGGCTTAAAGAGTTGGATCTATGTGGTTGCAAACATATTAAGAGACTTCCAGATGAGATCTGCTTGGAATCTGTTCAATATCTTAATCTTTCTGATTGTTCAAGACTCAAGAAGATTCCAGATAGTGTGGGTAATATGACATCTTTGCGGCAGCTTTCTTTGTCCAGGACTGCCATAAAAAAGTTACCATTATCATTAAAGAGTTTGTCGTCTCTGGCAAGTCTCGATATAAACGGTTGCTCAAGACTAGAGAAAATCCCAAAGAACCTGATCAGTGGTATGAAATGTCTAGGGAACCTTTTTGTAGGTGGAAGTGCTACAAGGGAATTTCCGCTAGGTAGTGGCAGTCTTTGGATTCTTAATTCGTTCTCGGGTTTAAGCTCTTTAAATAATCTACGTCTGAGTTATCAAAATCTATATGATGGAGCAATTCCTAGTGATTTTTGTTGCTTATCCTCACTAGGACATTTAGATCTTTCTGGGAACAAATTTACGAGGATACCAAAAAGCGTTTGGCAACTTTCTAGTCTTATATGGCTAGATCTGAGTTATTGCAATCTATCAGATGGAGCAATTCCTAGTGATTTTATTGGCTTATCCTCACTTGGGCGTTTAAACCTAAGTGGCAACAAATTTACGAGGATACCAGAAAGCGTCTGGCAACTTTCTAGTCTTAAAAGTCTAGATCTGAGTTACTGCAACCTATTGGATGGAGCGATCCCCAATGATCTTAGTTGCTTATCCTCACTTGATCATTTACACCTAAGTGGCAACAAATTTATGAGAATACCAGATAGTGTGGCTCAACTTTCTCGTCTTTGGATACTTGACTTGGAAGATTGTAGTTGGCTTCAAGTATTGCCGAAGCTTCCATTGGGATTAGAACATTTGTATGTAAGAAATTGTCCATTGCTGGAGTTGTTTTATAACCAAATGGACAAGTGGACTTCAAATGAAAAATTAAGGAGCATTGATTGCTCTTTTGTGGCCGCTTATATTGATTATGATGGCAAATCCTACAAGATCCTACATCTGCATCCACGAAGTCCTATATGGACTGAAGAGAAGGTGAGTCTCTTACTGATCTCCTTTTTAACACACATGAATCGCATTGTTGAAATAAACACAAGTTATTTAACGTCTTTCTCCTTTTCGTTTTTATTTTACAGCATGAATTTTTTCGTTCCATAATAGCGTGTGGGCCTACACTGCTGGGATCTGGAATCCCTGAGTGGTTCAACGATAAAAGCAGTGCTAATTCTTCTGGAACAATTCAAATGCATATAGATCTGGATTCAGATGAGTGGAAGGGGTTAGCTCTTTTTATTGTTTATCAAGTTTATGAGCCCGACACTTATCCAAGAAAGAGAAGAAAGAGAAAACGAAAGGTCCATGAGCATTGGAATTCGAATTCTAGAACAATTGATGGTGGTGATCCTAATTTTCCCTACTTTGTTTGTCAATTTCAAGCCAATGAAGTTGATCTTGGAGAACCCTTAGTCCTTTGTGCCCCAGAAGTCCCTTCTGTTGGGCCAAGTGGATTTTGGGTGTATATATCAAGGATGTGGTTCGAGAATCGATCGAGTAATAGTTTGGAATCTTTCAACCTTGAGGCTTCAATTACAACAGGCAGCCTGAATGTAGAATTGAAGGAGTGTGGGGTCCATGTAGTACGTCACCATAATGCTTCAGAGTTCTTCCAAGTTCTAAACAACATTTCTCCAAGTGGTTTGGATTTTGGGAAAAAAATTTGGGATTCGGGCGGGTTAATAGCATTTGGGTCAATTGGGTCGGTTAATGGCTAGGATCTTTTTTTTTTTAAAAAAAAAAACAGAGGTCTAAAAGTTGAGATATAGGAAACAACTTCTTAACAGGCATTTAGAGAAAACAAAACGTTGAAATTAGAAGAGTCCCCTTTACCATCCCAAAGGATAGGATAGAGGCGAAGCGACAAAGAAAAGGAGAATCGAAGCACTGGTGTCGAACACAGAGGCACCTCTCTCCACAACTCTACACCTTCGACACTGTAGAAGAGTTCTGGTGGTGCGTTTCCAATTTTACCCTCTCTCTCTCTCTCGTGTATTTGATTTTAGGCTTAATTTTGATATTCGGAGATTTTATTCATTTTTGGTGTTGATGGTGATATGGGTTCCTGTTGGCACTTTTCCTCTTTGTTGATTCGTGTCTTTCTATTCGGTTGCTGAGAAAGTTTCGAAGAATTGAAAGTATTTGAAGTTTTCTTAGATCCAAGACGATGATAATATTCTGCTTTTTCAAAGTCTTTTTTTTTTTTTCCCCTCATATTTCTCTCTGTTAATTCCAGCTTTGTTTATTTATTTTATTTTGTTCAATTTCTTGAACCAGCCTTAATAACTTCATTGGTTCCATGTTATTTAGTTTCTTGATTTCTTTTCCATATATAGTGCGGAATTCACCATTCCATTAGTACTTGGTCTTCGTTAAAATGTCTCTTATGGTGGTTTTTTGGTGTTCTTAATGTGGAATACAGCAGAAAAAGGAAGTACTTGGTGGTGTTTCGGGCACTCTTTAGTAAGTCTTTAGATGCCATTCCTCAGTTGCTTAGGCCACTTTTTGAAAGCTTGTTGCCGAAAAGTCCGGTCATGGTTCTACAAGAGATTTTTTTGTTGCATAGTGTGACCGGTAATGCATTGAAAAAATGATTTCCAAAATGCAAATCTACTCTTCTGCTATGCAGATGTTAGACCTTCTAAAAATAAATAATGGAGATATTTGGATTATGTTATATAAAAAGAAACCAGAGCTAAATTACCCAACAAGCAAGTCTGTTCATGCCAAGGAGCTGTAGCTCAAATTGCATATCCTACCATTGTCGAAACAATGTGGAGGGTGAGATCATGGGCTCAAAACTCACTAGGTGTGTGTGCCTAACTTACAAATCAAAAAAAAAAACAACTCTTGTCATCATAGTCCCTTATGCATTTCTTTCTTCTCTATTATGTATTACTCATGCATGCTTCTGCTTGTGTGATATGATTCACGGTTTAAGATTGTTAAAATAGTGATTTATACTGAAAGAGTATGACCTGGTGGCAGTAGATTTATAAAGGTAGTTGCAGGAAGTTGGTTTTATGTGTTTCATTTTGTTTGGTTGGCAAGTTTTAACTTGATGCAAGATTATGACTTAATAAACAAAAATGGTAATTTCTCAAGGAAGTGATTCGTGCAAAAGTAGGGTAAAAAGCAACGTGCTGGGCAACCCGCAAGGGGGGGTTGGTGTTAGTAGAGCGAAAGAAAGAAAGCAAAATAGTTGAGGAGGCTACTGATATTAGATGTGAATATGTTGGGCATATCTATTTGAGTTTAATGGATGCTAAAAACATTTGAGAGATGTTGATTTTGATATGGATATAGAAAGGGTCATTTTCTTAAATGTGTGCTTTGCCTTTAGTTTAGAATGGTTGGGAGTGCTTGGGTCCTTGTTCACAACTTTTTTATTATTTTTAGAAAAAATTATCATCAGCAGCAGTTATAGAGGATAGAGGAGTCATCTCTATGTGTATGAATAAATTGATGCCCACACAATTTGTGCTTCTTGATATGGTGTACCTGATTACTTTATTGATGTAAACCATGTTTTCTTTTCAGCAACTATGACCAAAATCATCAAGGAGATGTTGCCCCCAGACGTACACGTGGCATGAGATGCTCAAGATCTTTTAATTGAGTGTTGTGTAGGTGAGAAAAATGATGATTTCTTTTTTGGCTTTTTTGATAAGTCAAAGTTGTGAAATGAGGTAGATTTCCTTTTGGCTTTTATATTGCATTAATCACATTTGATAGGTAAATAAAACTCACACGCCCAGGATTGAACCCATGGATAAAAGTTTTAAATTTTTTTTTTTCTATATTTTTCATTGGATTCCAATATTTCCATATTGGTAAATCATGATGAATACTGAAATATGATTTGTTTGGTCACCTTAAGTACTACAATGGCAGAGGTGTTTTACGAATTCGCTTTTTCATTGAGATAAATCTTGAGCTTTTTATGGCATCTCAAAGGGTTTGCTAGTTAAGGTCATATATGGAAGGGCGTCTTTATTGTATACACTCACATAAGTAAGAGGGACAAAAGATGAAAAGGCCTATATGTCTCAAGCCATGAGGACTTTTGGGGTTTGAGTTTTACAACTTGGTTGACTGTCTAAATTTTGTTCATCAATATCAGGTGACGAGCTTCTCTTGGACTCCTTTCCTTACAAGGAAATCAAGAATGGAATGCTGTGGGAATTTTGAAGGTAATCATAGTTTGGTTTATCCACTCATTAACTCATGGTTATTTGGTCTTTCCTTGCAATGCTCTCAAGCCATCAGAAGGGCATCGAAAAAATGGGAGAACTTGGAGCAGTTCTTAGCTTCCTTAGCATTATTAGAGAGAGCATTTGTGGACGTAACAAGGAGAAATGTTGCATTGCGACCCTCCAAACCATCTATTTTAATGCAAGTTGCTTCTCAGCCCTTATGTGTAGTCATTATCAATTATCTTTTTGTTGTATATTCTCGTTTTGTCTGGATACAGTTTCAACTTCATGAGTTAATTGTTGTGATTTTGGGAATAAATAAAATGAAACTTTATTCATAAAATTATCTTTTCTTTTGTTTTCTTTTGCTTTTACTAGCTAGTGATTGCGAATGGTCCAATACATTTTATAAAGCATCCTATGTCGTTTGGAACCAAATTGATGGTCGCAACATTAACATAGCATTTTGAAAATGGCTATCATCAATTAGCATCTTACAAATTCCTAAAAGGTTTGATATACTTAATAGTGAAATTACCAAATTGTCTCACATATTAAGATTTGCTTCTCCTTAATGCATGTACCATTCTAACTCCGGTAGACTCATCCATTAGCTGGCTTGGGAGAGGAGATGTCAACAAACTGGTGAATGTTGATAAGTTTTTCCGAAAAGCTTTTCCCATTCATCAACTTGACATGTGCTTCAAAGCACAACAAAATATGAACACTAAAGCATGAAAAAGTGGAGTAAAACTCCTGTTAGAAATGAATAGCTAATCACTGGCTTTTTCCCATGTGGTTTTAAAAGGTAGGTAATTAGCTGTATTCGAAGCCCTGATTTATACAGGGCAGTGAAGAATCTCTGCCATATCATCTCGGCACTTGAGTATCAGCTGCTTCTTTGTATAGTGCTCATTATGGGTGTTCAAAGCCTCTTTACAACATATCTCTTCATACCTCGTCATCTCTATCATTCTTTTGGATCAAAGTAACATATATGATCGAATAAAAAAAAATTGAAACCAAATTAAATGGTAGATGGATATAGATCTGCTGTTAAGAATTTAAGGAATTATTCCGCTTTCACACTAGTTACAAATGTGTTATACTCCATAGTCCCAATATCAAAACCTCCAAAATCCAACTCTGGTAGGAGACACAATAATATGGTAAGATTCTATGAGCTTTATTTTGCATAATATGTAAGTTATTATTCCGAAAAATTCACATTTCACCAATCCTTACGACTGGTTGAGAATGAATAATCTTTGAAAAATTTACATTTCGTGCAGAATACCTTTGATTAGCAAAGTAGCATTATATAGTAAATATATTTAATTGGTCTATTTGTGATATCTTAATCTTATTATGAAGATAAAAGAAAAAATGACTATGAAAAAGGGAACACAAGAAGCATACAAATAATTAAAGATAAAATTAGGCAAACTGTCAAACCATTGAGCCTTTATAAGTGAAAAAAACATGGTTGTTTTATTAGCCCTATGAGGAACCAAGTAAATTAATCAAACCTTAATTACGGTGCTACATCATAAATTTAGATTTTTATTTCTTTGCTGAATGAAGCAAAACATTGTACATGATTAATAAGCGTTTTGTGTCTCTATGAATATATTGTCCTATCTTTTCTACATACACGAATCAATAGTTGTCGATATATTTGTCATTCATTGTGATCCCAAACATGCTGGCCGGTTAAGGATCGGGGTTTGGTACATGATGCTGAGTAAACAAAGAAAGAAGACCAATTCCAAGATGCCTGCAGACTAAGATACAACACAAGCATTCCTTCCTAACCCAAATTAATAGAGGAATTAGTTTAAATAGGGCAGACAGAAAACAACAACAAATCAACAATCAACAGGAAAAGGCCTTAAAAACGCGTGCATATATACCCCACATTCTGCGAGCTGACATGTCCACACACAATTCGAACAAAGAAGTGAAAAGAAAGTTCTTCATCATGCAAAAAAAAAAAAAATAGTAGTACTT
>FXXK01001018.1:105887-117484 GCA_900184695.1 Betula pendula
TAATAAGCAGCTGAATGATTAGTATGATAAATTTCCTTAAATTATCAATCATTATACTGAAGTATACATAAATTTAATAATAGTACAGACCCATTTAACCTTACATTCCATTTTGTACAAACCAAACTTTTGGACTGTGGTGACTAATACAGCTGAGCATAAGAGACCTATGCTTCATTTTATTAAATTATCCTGTTTTATTAAGATTTTACGTCTGTCAATCTATATTACTCCAGACTAAGCAACCGCTTCCACTCCTATATGATTATACTCTTATTATATTTCTTACCTATCACTTACATGAAGTTTATCAACAATTAATAAATATGATTGGCCAAGTGGTCCTATTATGCTGATTTCTTTCACTGTAGCTTACTAGTAATCAAGTTTAATGACCACGAACGTGACATAACTGTCGGGTCTTAGATCGGATGGCTGCCTATTCACAATCCACGGCTCGCTGATTTGGGGGTGTATAAGGAATAAAGATTTGAGGACGCAGGCTTTGATGATCACATATAATATCAGAGATTCAGAATTGATAGAGGGACGGCCACATGAGGTGTGGGCAATTCGTCCAGAAATCGTCAGCAATTGGGATGGGCCCCTTCGTGGATTTGCCTTTTGGCTCTGCAATTTTTGTCGTGCAACAAGTCAACAGTTTTTAAGAAGAGAGAGAATTAAGGTTATGTTTGGTACGTGGAATGGTTATTTTCATGGAATAATCCTTATTAAAAATGAAATGAATAAATGAATTAATTTTGGAGTAACCATTCTAATCGATCATCCAATGGAATGACTATTCGCTTTAAAATTGAGGAATAATCATTTTCTCTTAAGTTAAAGAATGGTTATTCCCTCAATTAAAGGAATAACATATTCTTCATGGAATAAATCGAATGACTATTTCAAGGTTAATGCATTACAATTCATTTCCATACTTGATAAAAGGCTATTCATGGAATAGTCATTCTTCGTACCAAACATGTCCTAAGGGTGGCTAATTTAGCTAGAAACACCTTGCTCCAAGGCTTTCAAGTGTGTTTCTTGTGAGCTTGCGCGCTGGAGTGGGTGGAGAGATGGGGCCGATTGGAATGGCACAAAAGATTTAGATTTTGTGTCATCATTTTTTTAAAAAGTTTTTATGTTTTTTATTTGATTTAGTAATTATCAATTAGCTACATATTAGGCTTGTAGAAAAGCTCTTTATAATTTAATTTTTAAAAAGTGATACTGTGTAATTTAAGCTGTAAAAAACATATATTTCTTATTAATGCTATTAAAAAAGCATATTAAAACCATAATCAATTAAAAAAAAATATTTATTTCTCACATAAAACAAATACATCGTCACGTCTTAAATGCTAAGTTGTAGGTAACTTCTAACCCAATTTGTAAAAAAAATTTCCCCTTTGTCTTTATGCTATAAGAATAAAAGTACGAACAAATTTGGTTTTTTTTTTTTTATTTGTCCTTATCCTATAATGGGTTAGGGTGGTGGTCCACGCGTTTTCATCAAGTTGCAGCTTCATTTATTTAAATTATGTTATTTTTTTTTCATTATCCATTTTTTTATGTACGAGATTCCATCTCCCGTATCTCACAGTCCTACCTCCTTTTTTATTTGAGGCAATGCCTACAGCATCTCTCCGTGTTCTTCCATCCTTCTACTTTAAAATCCCATTGGACTCTATAAATTTTATGTGGGAGCACCACATAAGACTCATAGATCCAATGGTAATTTTAAAATGTAGAAGGATGGAGGAAGGACAAAAGAGAAACTGTAGGCATTTCTCTTTTAATTTTTTCTAATGCTATCCCAACAATTAAAACCAAATTACCCGAAATGCAACTTTCGCACGACATTGTCTCTCCTACTTTTCATAGCATTGAGGAGGAATGGAGCATGAGGAAGAAAGAAATTTTTTTGTTTTTGGGTGAAAACACCTAAAATCATTTGCCTCAAAATACACAAATGCTAGCATTTATTTTGGTCCGTTAAAATGTAACTGAGAGCCCAGGGCTCAAATTTAATCTGAAAATCTCATAATTTTTAGAAATTCTGAGAAAACCTTGATCCGGTTTTTTCTCCTCCGGCATGGACCAAGTCCCCCTTTTGACTGTTTTCTTCCCGTGCGTTGAGCCTGTTTGGCCTCCAAGCTTGCTAACTAGCCTTCGCACCAAGCCTCATCCCTCATCCGTTTTGGTATAAGAATCGGGTCTCTGAAATGAATCCGGTAATAATGGAGTTGGTTAGGTTGGAAAAAAAAAAAGGAGGTTGGATCTGAAATTAAATTTTAATGTGGACAGCACGAAACCTCAATTCAAGAAAAACAAAAAAGAAAAAAAAAGTTAAATTTGCAGGATTCAGAACAAACCGTCTACCAAGCTCTCCTACCAACATTTAAGAATTAGAGCTGGTGCTACACGCTCCGCAGAGGCTTGACGTTAGCTTACTCCTTGGCATCACAAACAAAGATCCTGATTATTCGAACCAAATACTGATCCTTCATAAAGCATGATCAACATTCTAATAGAACATAATTATTATGAGTGTTAAATTATTATTTATTTCAAAATCACTATAACTATGGTTCTAAATTTAAGATCTCTGGCTGTGCTAATGCATGTGTAAACGGAATTTTAGTCGGAAGAAAAGCCTTCGCAATAGAAAGGATATAAGTTTAATCATTTAATTTTTAAGTTCTAACTGCGTGCAGTTCAGAACTCAACACACAGCTTGAATGATAATGTTAAGGGAACAACATCTCACTTAGCCCCCGCTGAATTTCATACATTTTTGAATTTTCTTCAGAAAGTTCAAAAAACTCTCAATTTAGTGTATTCGAACTTTAAAAAAATTTGCAATTACAATTCCGGTTAGGATTTTTCAGTGTAGTCCTACCGGATGAATAGAGATCCCTAGAAGTTACCTTCAATTTAAAAAAAATTAAATTGTAATTTAAAGGTAATTTCTTTAATTTACAAGTTGTAATAGGTATCAAGGTCATTTTTACTTTTGACCATCCATGTTTAACCACCAAAACGCTAACACAGAGGCCGAGATTGTAAAATTGAAAGTTTTATATTACTAATTGAAATTTAGTAACTGTGAGAAAGAGATTCCAGCAAAAATAACGAAAATTCTGGGAGGGGTTAAGCAAAGTTTTATCATACTCTTAACAAACGTCTATGAGAATTCAAAATTATTGAGACAGCAGCGAAAAGGCTTGTGCTTATGTAGCTTTCTGTGAAGAAAGTCGGGAGTCTCAGTATCTTCCAATTGCAGACTTCATTTGAAGCTATCTACCTTACCTTTACAACATCCTCTGAAGTAATGATTCAGTTCAGCTCATTTTCTTCTGGTTTCACGGCCGTCGTCATATTCACAGACAGAGCGTCCAATGGTCATCGTTGAAGTTTCAATCTTGGCGGTTCTGCAATGAGCATACAGTCATTCCTGTGTAGTGTGTAAATGTTGGCTATAACGTATATCTATAATTATTTATTTAATCATATAATAAATAGGTAAGCTGATGCAGTATAATTATAATTATATACGAACCGATATACTTCGTAATTAATGACAACCCATTAGACACTGTCAGGGCCTACAGCTTGAGCGTGCTGGGGCTAATTCACCCGTATACTTTAATTATCTATATTTTACATATACCATACTGCTGATGAGTATATTATAATTAATAGATAAATATTGCTACATTAATGACAACCGCATGAAACGACTGTCGGGACTAGCAGCTGAGCGTGCCTGCTAATTCTACGTAAAATATTTAATTATTTATTATACACGTATAATAGCTAGCTGAAGAGTATATTATACATTATATAGATACTACTTGTAAAATTAATACAACCATGAAACACTTGTCGGGGCCTACCCAGCTACGTGCTGCTATTCTACGTATCCATTCCTAATTATTTTATTATACATATAATCCCGCTAGCTGATGAGTATCATTCATAACATTATAATAGATATATTGTAATTAATGACAACCCATGAAACCCTGTCGGGGCCTAACAGCTGAGCGTAGTGGGCTAATTCTACGTATAGTTATACATTATTTACTTTAATACAATATATAGCTAGCTATGGTATATTATACCATTATATCACAGATATATTGTAATTAATGACAACCCATAAACACTTTCGGGCCTACAGCTGAGCGTGCTGCTAATTCTACGTATCATTATCATAAATTATTTAGTACATATAATAGCTAGTGATGAGTATATTCATACCATTAATACCGTAATTGTAATTAATGACAACCCATGAACACTGTCCGGCCCTACAGCTGGAGGCATGCTGCTAAATTCTTATCGTATATTATACATTATTTATTTATACACCTATAATACTAGCTGATGAGTAATTGTAATTTATACCAGATTATATCGTACATTAATACACCCATGAAAACACTGTCCGGCGGCTCAGCTGAGCGTGCTCTAAATTCTTAGTAGTATTCCAGTCACATTATTTATTATATACCCTATAATACTAGCCTGCATGAAGGTATATTTTAATTCATCATACGATATAGTTGTAATAATGACACCCCAATGAAACACTGTCGGCGCCTACAGGCTGAGCGTCGCCTGCCTAAGTTCTAAGTAGTATTTAATTATTTAATTATTTATTTGATACATATAACATAAGCTAGCTAATGAGTATATTATAATTATATAGGATTATAATTCCGTAATTTATGACAACCCATTAAACACTTTCGGGCCTACCAGCTGAGCTGTGTGCTAATTCTAGAGTATATCTATCCCAATATTTATTTATGCGATTATAATATAGCTAGGCTGATGAGTATATTTATAATTATAGATATATGTAATATAATGACAATCCATGGAAACACTGTCGAAGGCCTACAAGTTGAGCACCGCTGGCTAATCTCTATGTATATTATAATCTATTTATTATACAGATACATAGCTACGTTTGATGAGTATAACTTAATCAATTATATACGATATATTGTAATATGACAAACCATGAACACGTCGGCCGGCTACAGGCTGAGCCATCGCTGCTAATTCATACGTATATTATACATAATTTTTTATTTATACATATAATAGCTAGCTGATGAGTATCCATTTACATTATATAGATACTAGTATAATTAATAGAACATCCCATGAAACACTTGTCCGGGACATAGCAGCCTGGGATGGACCCTTTGGGGATTCGGCTTTGCTCTGGCCAATTTCGTTGTGCAACAAGTCAACAGTTTAAGAAGAGCAGAGAATTGAGGGTGGCTAATTAAGCTTAGAAAGCACCTTCTCCAAGGCTTGCAAGTTGTGATTCTTGTGGAGCTGCGGAGTGGGCGAGAGATGGGCGGCCCCGATTCGAATGGCACAAAAGAGCTTGATTTGTGTTATGTTTTTATAAAATTTATTTTTTTATTTGAATTGAGGTAAGTTACCAACTTAAGCTATAGGCTGTTGTAGGAAACTCCTTAACAATTCAATCTTGAAAAAATAATATCTATTATTTAAGGGCATTAAACGAAAGACACATATTCTGTATTAATCGCTATTAACAAAACCATATTAGAAAACCAAGTAATTAAAAAAAATATTCTATTTCTCACATCACAAAAAAATACATGTTCGTTTTGAATGCTAGTTGTAAGGCCCCAAGCTTTTTACGCTCCAATTTGTATAAAATTTACTGTCTTTATCTATTAGATACAATGTATCGATAATTTTTTTTTTTTATTCGTCCTTATCTTGTAATGGTTAGGTGGTGGTCCATGCGCGTTTATCTTACTTACTTTATTGGGCTAGTAAAAAATTTTGCAAATTCCTCATGTTGACTACCTTTGCACACAACCGCGAAAAGCCCGGGGAAGTCGCCTTGCATATATACAATACAATAGGCCAACAGCCGACAGGCTTGTTAGAGGAAACTGAATTAGCTTTTCTCAAAATCCTGTAATTAGCATATGCATGTATCTTAAACACGCTTGTAAAGTCTCCCAATCGGGCCCGTCCCACCAGCCACTCCAAAGAGCCATCCCTTCATACCGAAGTTTTCCTCGTTTTTTTCGGCAAAGACACCCGCCACAGTTTTAGCAGACCATCTATACGCGGTGCTTTGAAACAGAAAGGCATTAAAGTGTTTAGAGACGATGAAAAGCTCGAGCGAGGAAAAAAAGTTTCTGAGGAGCTCTTAAAAGCAATACAAGAATCCATATATGCGATCGTCGTTATCTCTGCAAACTACGCTTCCTCTAGATGGTGTCTCAATGAACTTGTCGAGATCGTCCAATGCATGAGAGACACAGGGAGAGTTTTGCCCATTTTCTACCATGTGGATCCTTCCGACGTACGAAACCAGACGGGGACTTTTGCAGAAGCTTTTGCTAGGCATGAAAAAGATCCCAAGGTTGGCATTCAGATGATGGAAAAGTGGAGAGCTGCTTTCAAAGAAGTGGGCTATATTGCCGGATGGCATCTACATGATAGGTAACATTTCATTACTCTTTTCTTCTTTCAGTGTGAACATGCATGGATAAGTTGGAAATTTCTGCAAAATAATCAAATTTTGTTCTAAACTAGTATCATCATCATAATTTGCTAGACTAATTAAACTTGGCCCATGGATTAACATGACAAGTTTTATTTACTTTCATAGTCAAACAGAATGAGACTTTCTTTTCCATTTTTGTTTTGTTTTTTTGTTCTTTTGGGTCTAGCTAAATATAGGTATTTGATCATGCATCGGATCATAAAAACTCAGATGTTGTGTCAGGAAAAACGTACCACAAGAAACGATGACATGACTGAAGATGTTAAAAAAAAAATGATTTATGATATATGACTAAGCTAAAGTTAACAATAATAAACAAACTTTATAACAAATTAAGACAGTAGACCATAAACAAATCAAAGGAATCACATCAAAACCGACTGCATGTCACTATGGTCAAAGCGTTATCTTACTAATTAAACGAATATTTGGGGGAGTTAAAATCCATAAATTTTGGATTAAAATGCCATTGGCATTTCTAATTAATCATCCACAACCATTGACAATGAATTATATTTTTAGCCTCTATCATTGTCTCACAAATTTACGTTTCGTGCAGAGCTTTGATTAACAAAATCAGCATTATGTAGTAAATATATTTAATTGGTCTATTTGTCATATCTTTATCTTATTGTGAAGATAAAAGAAAAATGACTAAGAAAAATGGAATACAAGAAGCATACAAATATTTAAAGGACCTAGTAAAATTAGGCACACTCTCAATCTATTGAACTTTTATAGTCAGGTGAAAAAAAAAAAAAAAAAACATGGTTTTTAAGACTGCATGATGAACCAAGCAAATCAAACCTTAATTATGGTGTTACATCATAAATTAAAAAATTTCATTTCTTTGTTGAATGATGTTAAACATTGTACATGATTAAACGTTTTGTCTCTCTATGACTATATTGTCCTATCTTTTCTACAGGCCCGAATCAAAAGTTGTCAAAGAAATTAGTAGTAGGATACTTGATGGATTGAGTAATAACTTCTCAACCGTTTCCAAGGATTTTGTTGGAATAGAATCCTGTGTGGAGGAAATGATGACCTTACTTGGCATGGAATTGGATGATGTTCGCTTTTTAGGGATTTATGGGATGGGTGGAGTTGGGAAGACAACTCTTTCAAAAGTCATTTATGAAAGAGTTTCTCCTCAATTTGAAGCTAGTTGCTTTATTTCGAGTATTAGAGAAGAAACCAAAAGTACTCATGGTCTACTTTATCTACAAAAACAACTTATTTCAAAAATCCTCATGGAAAGGGAAATAAATATATGGAATGAGTATGGGGCAAGCAAAGTGATAGCGAACAGACTATGCAATAAAAAGGTCTTCATTGTTCTTGACGATGTGGATGGAGTAAAACAACTAGAAGCATTAGCATGGAGCCATGATTGGTTTGGTCAAGGTAGTAGAATCATTATAACAAGCAGAGATCGTCATTTGTTGGATAGATTTGTGAATAATACCTATGAGCTTAAAGTGCTGAATGATGCTGAAGCTTTACAGCTCTTTAGTTGGAAAGCCTTCAAGAAACCCCATCCTGAAGAAAATTATGTGAAATTGTCTATGGATTTTGTAAATTACGCTAAAGGCCTTCCTTTAGCTCTTGAAGTTTTTGGTTCCTACTTATTTGCTAGAAACATGGATGCATGGGAAAGTGCGAGGGATTTCTTAAAAGAAAATCCTACTGCAGAAATTTTGGATAAACTTAAAATAAGTTTTGATGGATTGGAGGATCTGGAGAAAAAAATGTTTTTAGATATTGCATGTTTCTTCAATGGAGCAAATATAAATAGCATCAGACACAAACTAGAAAGTTTTGGTTACTATCTGAACATCAATATCAAAGTTCTTGTGGACAAATCTCTTCTAACCATCTCACCCAACTGTGACATATGGATGCATGATTTGTTACGAAAAATGGGTCAAAAAATAGTTCATGATGAGTCTGAGGAGCCTGGCGGACGCAGTAGGTTGTTCCGTGATAAGGATGTCATTCGCGTATTGAAAAATGCTACTGTAAGTGGATTAATCTAGACACAAACATAGAGAAGTACATTTTTTTTATACTGATTCTTCTAAGTATTTTTCAAATATTTCCAACAGACTAATTTCATTTTTCTTGGTTACTAGGGAACTGCTGCGGTTGAAGGCATTGTCCTAAAATTACCTTTACAGAAAACGGAGCGACTAAATGTTGAAGCCTTCTCAAAGATGAAAAATTTGAAAATGCTTCAGATTAGCAATAACGTTGATCTTATACCATACTTTTTTGAAGCTACTCGTGATAATTTACGTACTCTAGAATGGCATGGAGATCCTTCAAATTTCATGCTAAGCAATGAGTTATGTGTTATGGAATGGTTGGGATATCCTTTTGAATCCTTGCCCACTAGTTTCCAATCAGACAATCTTGTTGAGCTCATAATGCCTTACGGTTGCATCAAACAACTATTTGATGGAAGGAAGGTAAAGATTTTGGCTTATGCGACTGTATTTTCTTCTTCTTCTTCTTCTTCTTCTTCTTCTTCTTCTTCTTCATTTTATCTATTTTATCTAACTATTATTGGTCTTCTATAACAGAGTTTTCAAAAATTGAAACACATTGCTCTAAGTTACTCTAAAAACTTAATTGAGACACCCGACTTGAGCGGATTCCCAAATCTTGAGAAACTAGAGCTTGTACTTTGTACAAGTTTGACTAAGGTCCACCCATCCATTGGATTTCTAAGACGGCTTAGCTGGTTGGATCTACAAGGTTGCAAACGTATTAAGAGACTTCCAGACGAGATCTGCTTGGAATCTGTTGAATATCTTAATCTTCGTGGCTGTTCAAGACTTAAGAAGATTCCAGAAAGTGTGGGTAATATGACATCTTTGCAGTGGCTTGATTTGGGAATGACTGCCATAAAAAAGTTACCATTATCATTAAAGAGTTCGTCGTCTCTTTATCTTCTCAATATATCCGGTTGCTCAAGACTAGTGCAAATCCCAAAGAACCTGATCAGTGGTATGAAATGTCTAGAGTTCCTCTTTGTAGCTGGAAGTGCTACAAGAAAATTTCCGCTAGGTAGTGGCTCAGATCTCATCAGTCTTTTGATCCCTAATTCATTCTCAGGTTTAAGCTCTTTAAAAGAGCTAGATCTTAGTTATCACAATCTATCTGATGGAGCGATCCCCAATGATCTTAGTTGCTTATCCTCACTAGAATTTTTAAATCTGTCTGGGAACAAATTTATGAGGACACTAAACAGTGTCTGGCAACTTTCTAGTCTTACAGAGCTAGATCTGGGTTACTGCAACCTATTGGATGAAGCGATCCCCAATGATCTTAGTTGCTTATCCTCACTTTGGTATTTAAACCTAAGTGGCAACAAATTTACGAGGATACCAGAAAGCGTCTGGCAACTTTCTAGTCTTAACACTCTAGATCTGAGTTACTGCAACCTATTGGATGGAGCGATCCCCAATGATCTTAGTTGCTTATCCTCACTTCTTTCTTTAAAGCTAAGTGGTAACAAATTTACGAGAATACCAGATAGTGTGGCTCAAGTACTTTCTGATCTCATTATACTTGACTTGGAAGATTGTAGTTCGCTTCAAGTATTGCCAAAGCTTCCATTGGGATTAGAAATCTTGATTGTAAAAAATTGTCCATCACTGGAGTTGTTTTGTAAGCAAATGGACATGTGGAGTACTTCAAATGAAAAATTTAGGAGCATTGATTGCTCTTTTGTGGCCACTTATATTGATTATGATGGCAAACCCTACAAGATCCTACATCTGCATCAACAAAGTCGTTTATGGACTTCGACATCAAAGGTGAGTCTCTTACGTATTGATCTCCTTTTTAACACACATGTATCGCATTGTTGAAATAAACACAAGTTATTTAACATCTTTCTCTTTTTGGTTTTTATTTTACAGTTTGAAGTTTTTGGTTCCAAGATACCATGTGGCCCTACACTGGAATCTGGAATCCCAGAGTGGTTCAACGATAAAAGCCATACTAATTCGTCTGGAACAATTCAAATGCATATAGATTTGGATTTGGTTTGTAATTTGGATATGGGTTGTGCTCTTTTTATTGTTTATCAAGTTCTTGAGCCCGACACTCATCCAAGAAAGAGAAGAAAGAGAAAACGAAAGGGTAATCTTAATTTTCCCTACTTTGTTTGTCAATTTCAAGCCAATAAAGTTCCTATTGGAATACCCTTAGTCTTTTGTGCCCCAGAAGTCCCTTCTGTTGGGCCAAGTGGATTTTGGGTGTATTTACCAAGACGTGCCTATTTATACAAACGGTGCTCCCTTGAGGCTTCAATTACAACAGGCAGCCAGAATGTAGAACTGATGGAGTGTGGGGCACGTGTAGTATGTTACCATAATGCTTCAGAGTTCTACCAAGTTATGAACACCATTTCTCCAAGTGGTTTGGATTTTGAAAGTTTTCGGAATTTTTTTTTAAATTTGAACTATGGTTTGCCAAGTCTCGACGTCGATGGCCCTATTATATCTAATGTTGTAGCATCTGGGTCAATTGGGTCGGTTAATGGCCTGGATCTTTTGAAAAAAAAAAAACAAAGGTCTAAATTTTGCCGCATTCAAAGAGTAAACCATTGACATTATCGGAGTCCCTTTTTCCATCCCAGAGGCACCTCTCTCCGCAACTCTACACCTTCGACACTGTAGAAGAGTTCTGGTGGTGCGTTTCTCTCTCTCCCTCTCTCGTGTATTTGATTTTAGGCTTAATTTTGATATTCGGAGATTTTATTCATTTTTGGTGTTGATGGTGATATGGGTTCCTGTTGGCACTTTTCCTCTGTGTTGATTCGTGTCTTTCTATTCGGTTGCTGAGAAAGTTTCAAAGAATTGAAAGTATTTCAAGTTTTCTTAGATCCAAGAAGATGATAATATTCTGATTTTTCAAAGTCTTTTTTTTTTTTTTTCCCCTCATATTTCTCTCTGTTAATTCTAGCTTTGTTTATTTTATTTATTATTGTCAAATTTCTTGAACC